>BQNB010008752.1:1550-88931 GCA_026074375.1 Tanacetum coccineum
GGCCAGTGTTTCCAAATCAATTTCAATACCAAATGAAGAGTTTTTGGATGATACAACTCCAATTGTTGCACGGAATTTCTAAATGAGGTAAAAAAACACCATTGTGACTCTTCAACGTGTTGTCAAATAAAAAATGACTTTAGATATACACAAATGGTCGTCTACTGCTCATCAAGAGATTCACGAAATTTTAAAAGATGAAATTTTACCTATCATTAACCAAGTTGATGCTAGAGTTCAAAATTTCAAAATACAATTTTTGAAAGAAGCAGCCAAATTTGTTTGAGACTTCAAATATCTTGCAAAAGAAGCTGATGAATCTCTCGCTAAGCATAAGGCTTTGGAATTTAAAATTAAGCGTCTCTTGAGAGCAGATGTCAATCAGGATATTATGTCTATTGTGCAAAGTAATTCAGGTGTAGATACATCAAATCTCCAAACTGAGCTTAAACGTACGAAAGAACAATTTGAAAATTATATCATTAAAAAAGAGAATAAATATGATAAACTTTGGAATGATTGGTACAAGAAATGTGAAGAATGCAAATATGACAAAAATTTCATACGATAAAGCTTATAATGACATGCAACAAAAGATCAAATGATTGCAAACTCAGTTTGGAGATCTCAATGGTAAGAGTAAGGATACTTCATGTGAATCAGATACCCTTGATTCTTTGTCTCAGAAACTAGAAAATAAGAGCGTGGAATTAGAGTTTCAGGTTTTGAATTATGCTAAAGAAAATGCTCATCTTAAGACCACATACAAGAACATGTTTGACTCTATCAATGTGACACGGGCTCAAACTAAAACAATAATTGACTCTTTGCAAAACAAATTACATGATACGATTTATGAAAATGCTAAGCTAAGAGCCCAGTTATTTGATAAGGTTTCTGAACAAAAGGACACCACCAAAGGTACGGGTACGAATACTAAGTTTTCAAATCAATCAACCGAGAGAAAACCATATTTACAATCTTTAAGAAACAATTTTGTTGTGAGACAACCAAATGAATTTCAATCTGAACGTACAAAATTTTCAAATACTCGGGTTCCTAAAAAGGTTGATGAGATGAATGATTTGTCAAATCCAGTCACTTCAAACTCAGTACCCATACCACTAGAATCAAAAGTTGTAAAAAATGATAACGTAATTTACCCAGGAATGTTTAGGATTAATCCTTCTAAGACTTATACGGAAGACAAATTCGTGCCTATCAACAAAGTTAGAGCAAGCGTTAGGACAAATCCGATCACTGTTTCACAACCTCATGTCATCACTAAGAAAGAAGTTATTTCTGACTCAAATGGTTTGTCTTCTACAGGAGTAGACAACACTACTAAGACCAGAAGGCCACAGCCTAGGAGCAATACGAAGAATGATAGGGTCCATTCTGCGTCTAAGAGTAGTTGCATAAAGAATAACGAAGTTGAAGTAGAAGAACACCATAGGAATTTACTGCTTTTTAAGAATATGTCATCTGAATGTAATAACATTAAGCTTGCTATTCGGAATGATAAATCTGAAGTTGTTTGTGCTATGTGTAAGCAATGTTTAATTACTGTTAATCATGATGTCTGTGTGCTTAATTATGTGAATGACATGAATTCTCGTGGTAAGAAACAAAAGGAAAATGTTTCAAACACTAAAAATCAAAAGAAACATAAGCCAAAGGTCACGAAACCTAAGAAGGTAGGGTCCAAAGAAAGACTTGCTTCACCTACGCCTAGTAAACCTAGATTTTACCTTAGGTGGTCAACAACTGGACGAATTTTTAACCTTAAAGGAAAAATAATCGCATGTAGTGAATCTGAGTGTCAATCTGACTGCTCAAATGGTGATAATGCATGTACTTCTAACCCTCAAGAACCTACAATCAAACAGTTTCCAAATTCTACTTCTTTTCTTGGCAGGTTATCTAAATTTGTTTATGGTGCATTGACTTGGGTTGTTCCAAGCATATGACCGGGAATCTAAAGCTTCTCATCAATTTCGTCTGGAAGTTTTTGGGAACTGTCTGCTTTGGAAATGAACATGTTGCTGTATTTCTAGGTTACAGTGATCTTCAATGGTGAAATATATTGATCACCAGGGTTTATTTTGTTGAGGGCTTGGGGCACAACCTGTTCTCGGTTAGGCAATTTTGTGATTCAGATTTAGAGGTCGTGATCGCTGCCAAACTACACCTTAAAATATATAATATAATAAAATATAAAATATATATAGTAAGAATAGTCTAAAAGCAGAATTAATAAAACCGAGAAGTAGTATAGAGTGTTCCCGGGTCGTTTATCCCCAACGAGGCTGGATTGGAGAATCGATACAGTCGAAAGATTGGAGTTTGAATTAGAAAAATGATTTGAGAGTGCAGGAAGTTAAATTAAACAATAACAAACAAAAACGTTTAAGAAAAACCTAGAAATTATGAAATTAAACTAGAAAACGAGAGCACGAAATCCCGAACAAAGGGGGAAGAACCTATCTTGAATTTTAACCCTACGAAGTAATTTTTGCTTCTTAAACTACTCTAAGGAAACTAATATCGAGAATGAAAAAGACTCTAGACCGAAAAACGGAGTTAGTTTGACCCAATAAGAGTCAAGACAAATTCCGCACCCGGATCCGTTCTTTTAAAAGTGAAAAGGTTGTTAAAAATGGACCCTACGAAAAGTTTTATTTTTTTTCATACAAACTATTATTAACAAAATTAAAATTTTATAAAAAAGAAAAATATTTTTATTGATAATATTTTGTAATTTTTATGAATTTTTAAACTTTTAACTAAAATTAAATTATAAAATAATACTAAATGAACTTCGAAAAATTTTAAAAAAAAAATCTGAAAAATTTACTAAACAATACTTTTACCTTTTATAAATATCCTCGAAAAAATAAGAAACAAAAAATTGCCTTAATGAATAAGCCGTTAAATAAAGCTAATACAGCTTATAGACTTATAAGCTCAAAAACGAAGTATAAGTACAATGCCTGAGTCTTTAACGAAAAAAAACCCCAAGGGCAGCAGTGGTATGGAGTGATTATAAAGGGGGTTCCGTTATCGTGAGGTCAGGGTTCGAGTCTTGATTCACCTCTGGACACTCTTGTCTTTCCCTCTTTTTTTTTTTTTGAAAAAAACTTTGTGAAGCAAAGTTGTTTAAAGCTAGTAGGGCTTAACAAACTTTGTTCATCTACAAACTTTCTGCTAGAAAACTTGTCTATAAGCTTAAAATAGCTTAATGTCGACAGAATGCTTAAAGGGCTTTTAAACACAAAAAGATGCTAAGTCATTTGGACATTTTGGTCGAATATGCTAGATTGGACTAAAATAGCTAAAAGGAGTCTAAACTTAATCTATAAGCACTAAGATGATTAAAAACGTTAACACTAAGTATGCTTAAATAGCTTATTTGGACAGTAGTCTCTTAAAGCAAGCTTTTCTTAAAGGGCAAAAAGAGCTAAACCTTTTGGACAAATAAGCTAGGAAAAAGGGCAAATAAGCTTAACATTTACCTATACTAACCTAAAAAGCTATTAAGAGCAAAAATGAGCTTATAAAGTAAGTTGGGAATAAGCATGAGAAGAAAAATAAGCAATCCTACACTATATGAGCAACAAAACAGTCAAAGGGCAAAGTTTAGGATAAAAAAAAAAATAAGCAATCAAATTAAAGCTTCTATAGGATGATAACTTAAGGGCTTATACTAGGAGTTATGTTAGGCTCTGAAAAAAACTAAGCATGAAACTTGGGTTAAGTGCGTCAGAAAAGGCTTAAGCAAAGAGAGCTTAAAATTCCCTTTGCACCAGGGGAGATTAAAGCTTAAAAACTAGGGGCTTATTGGGCCAGGCTTTATTATATGTCAAATAAGTCAAGACAAGAAAATATGCTAAAACAAGATTGAGTGTATTTAGAAAGGGACTTGTGCACCAATTTTTAGCTTTTAAAAACCATAAAAACCTGCTGAATTTGACAGTGAAAAAGGGCTTAAAATTTTGACACTAAAAATACTTGGTGACTTTTGACTCAACAAAGTCAAAAGACCAAAAGGTTTTGACAGCTTCTTTAACACACACAAAACACACACTTTTAGAAACCAAAACTCAAAATCCAAGTGCTTATGAATATAAGCACTTGTGGCTTTTTTAAAAGTCACAGTTAAAAAGGATAGTTTAGAAAACTTTAGGAAATCAATTTTGAAGCTTTAAAACTTTTGAAAAATAGCTTAAAATAACAAGCCTTAAACTACCATGATGACCGCAAACCTAAACACATCCATTTTGACCCTGTTTCCAAGTTATCCAAACACCCCCTTTATAATAATTGTCAAAACTATATTGGCATTAAAATCTAATTTAACACTAAATCAGCTGAAACCTTTTATCTACTTACACTATTTCTAACCTATTAAAACTAATTTGACTCTAAAACTTACAGCTTATTTAGAAAAATTAGATACTTTCTCTCCTAGCTTCTTAATTCTAAATGACAGTTTTAAAAGATAAACTGAGATTACACAAATTTTATCTAATGAAAACTTAAAACAGCTAAATAACAAGCCTAAACTAATATGTTTGCAAAGATTTGAACAGGAATGGAAAGTCAATAAGCAAATGTTTTAAGCTAAAATTAAGCTAAAATGAAATTTGAGAAATGAAACCTTGGTTTTTTTGTAGACTCAGTCACAAGCCACTCTTGTTGAGTGAGTGGCTTAAAAGCATACAACTAAGTGGCACCTTGCCTCTAAACCTTGAGCTTAAAAGCTCAATAAGCTAAAATTAGCTTATTCTTCCAAATAGCTTCCAAACTTGATTAAACTGGACTCAAGTGATCATGTTTGATGTAAAATGAACTAAACTTGTAAGTGATGGGCTTTTGATCAGTTTTTGACTGAAAAATTGAGTTATATCATAGTATAAGCTTCATGAGGCTTTTGCTTAGCTTAATATGTGAAATACGGCTTAAATGAAAGGTAAAAACAAATTAAACTTAGAGTTGAATTTAATTCTTTTAAATGGTCAAAAGTACAAGATAAAAGTTAAAAGTACAAGGTGAATTAAACTGAATTGAAAAACTTAAAACTTGCTTAAAATAAGGATAATTACAAACTTAAAACTAAACTCTCTAACTTCACTTTTCATTTCACTTCTTTTTTATAGGCAGATCGCTTCTCTTTGTGTGCTTGTTGTGTTGTTTGACTGAGGAAAAGTAAGCTCAATCATGGCCTTCTATTTTGCCTTTGGTGCTTGGTTTCGGATCATTCAAACAACCGTCGAAATAAGTCTTGGGGAGTTGCTCTGAGTTGAGTTGTGGATTGCATACTTTGGCAATCTTACAGCTGGGAAAGGTAGTGGAGGGGGAGGGAGAGGTTTGTCCATGGGGGAATTGGGTTTGCAGGATAAAACAGAGAAAGTGAACCCGTGACATGGTTGGGGGGAAAATTGGGCGGGAAAAAAGGTTATGAAAAGGAAAGGGTGACAGGTAAAAAGGTTTATGGGAGTTGTCACTTTTGCCCTTAGGTGTTATGTCTTGTTGATCCATAGTCCTTCGGTGTTGTTATAACATTATTGGACTTGGCAAATAAGGTCCCCATGAGTTATACACAAATTGCTCATCACTCGTCCTTGTGTAATACAAGTATGGGGACTTGGCAGTTTTGCCCCCCTACTTGTTACTTCGAGGTAAGTGATTTGCATCAGCCACTTGTCTTTTTCCCTTTGTCTTATTTCTTCTTTAAATATAAGTTTAGGGATTTACAATTTTAGTCCCTAAACTCATATTTCTTGACTTTGGCCTCGGGGTTGACTTGGACTTTGACCAGTTGACTTTTCTGTTGACTTTTTGACTTGATTGACTTTTCGGCTTCGATTTGGCTTTGATCTTTCACAAGTCTTTTCATTTCCCCATTGTTTGGTTTTGGCGTTTTGCTTCGTTTTTCGTCCATCCTTTTTCTTAGTTATGCGTTCATGCACCAATACATTTAGCAAACATGCGTATATCTTGGCTTTTTAAGTACGTTTTTGGTTTATTTTTGCTCGTTTCTAAAGGTAAAAGGTATGTGTAATTAGAACATACCATTATCACCCCCACTTACATAACCGCGTCATTGCTACTATGTACACCTTCTCGCAAATGTTATGACCATGTGATCTATTCATTTCCACGAATAATCCCTGAAAGCATTAATCTCAAAATCTCACACTCGCTCTAATAACATCGAAGACCTGCTAGAGCCTAAGTGTTTCGTATTGAGGAACATATAAGAATCATTTAGCTTGACATCGTCCCGTTTTTTCACCACTGCTCTTATTTGTCTATATTCTCTTCCCTAATATTTTGGGTTCTCCTTTTTCTCTTTTCCGACTCTGTTCTTCTTCCTTTATTATCTTCACATTGGGATCATAGGAAATGAGAAACGCCATTGAATAATCTATGGATGTCCTGACGGATAAATTCATCGTCCTCGATTTTTCACTAGCTCCAAACCAAGCAATTAAACAAGATCATTTGTCAATATAAGTCTAAATGTCTAAGCAATCAATATTTATGACTTGTGAACTTTTAACTCCCAATTAATGAATATCGATTTAAATGTGTGTACTCATTTAACTCAACCATAGATCAACTTATTTCCATAGTCGTTGATTCAAAGATGAATTCTTGACTCAATGCGACATCTTATTAGAACCTTGTAACTTGATTTTGAGAACGTGGATTTTAATGTAGAACTTTTATGCACACATCTTAATCATTTATAATCATAAGATCTTAAAGCTAGGATATGCGTTGCTTAGTTTGAACACCTACCTAGGCCTCGCTCCCTAGTAGGATATCACTACCAACGTCCGGTGTTCTTAGTTTGAAAACCCACCCCGTTGCTTAGCGTAAGTGAGAAATTCACATTAAACAACTTCTTCTTAATATGGCTAAGGATAAGTTCTTAGTTTTGAACCCTCACCTAGACCTCCGCTTCTGGTGAGATATAATCAAAAACACCAAATCCATAGAAGTAAAGATGTTCTTGTTTGGAACCCTCCGCCTCGTTGTTAGCGGAGTGGGATATAAGACACATCTTGTACTTGCTCCATATAATCAAATGTATGCTTCATTGGCATAGTTTAAATTATTCTGCATTTTTGCATTAATACTTCATTATTCTTTTTGGATTTTTAAACTTTTCGAATTATCAAGAACGATAAATCTCCGTTTTAAAGAATCATGTTACAAATTTGAACGCTTTTCTAAAACATTGATTGACTTTGTTGAACTGAATTCAGTACGTATGATTGATGATTAGAAGACAATGGGAGAAAAAGCCACAAGTATAACTATATAAAGTTTTAGAAGAATCTTGCTCAGCACATAAACTTATATTTAACTCTATCACTTCTTGTTCTTCACCTTATTAAAATTCGAAGCAATCGAATTCGTGAAAGCTTAGCCTACTTGTGTCAAGTGAGGGAACTAGCTAGGGCTAAACACGCCTCAGATCGAGTCAAAAATTAGTTCTCTTATACCCATTGGAAAGTAAAACTGTGACAAAACACTTATTTAATTTTGAAATTTTAAAATTTTTCCTTTTTTTGGTATTTTTTGCATATATTTGTGGTAAATCGAGATTGCCGTTGATAAAAACGCTGCAGGCAAAAATCAAATCGAAGATCCCCCCCCCCATACTAGAACTAAACATCGTCCTCGATGTTTCAAAGGGGTTCCTACGCAAATCTAAGGCCGTTTATGAAGTGTGCCAAAAGATAAAACGTTAGTCGATTAGATTTGGATACTGGATTCCCAAAATGAAGCTGAGGATGTGAAACTCTTGTGGATACTGCGAGCACGAGAGTCTTCACAATCCGGGAAATCCTGGACATACAACACAAAGCACACAAAACATGGACAAAACACGGGTAATGGAAAATGTAAGCCTCCTCACACAAAAACACTTATTTATTACTACTACTGATAAGCATGGGGTGCCTCCCACGAAGCGCTTGTTTAGGGTCGCTATGCTTGACCCGTCCCCCTTTCTTGTCCATGGGGAACGTTAGAGATCCGGGACATCCCTCGGTTGGTTTGTACCCTCCAAAGTAGTGGTTTTATTCGATGACCATTCAATTTAAGTGGGCCCGGAGTTTTGAGATAAAACTCGACAGTGCATAAGGAAAACAACTTGGGTTACAGGTGAATGGTCCAAGACAACGGGATTTTCATTTTTGCCCGAGAAAATCTTCAGTCTAGAGTTGAAGAGGAGAACACGATCACCAACGTTGAAAACGGGGTTTTTAATCTTAGCATCGTGCTATCCTCTTGTTTTCTCTTTATCAGATCAAAGAGTTTTCGTTAGGTTGATCACAGAAGTTATTTTGTTCATTCAGTTGAACTTTCCTGTGATTCCACCGCATATGAACATCAAAATTTGTAAGCTTGAGGGCACTTGTAGGCTTTTGCTCTAACTCGATCGGTAGATGTCATGCCCATTCACGTACTACTCTAATTCTTGGATGTACACCCGATGGGTGTTTGATAAAGCCTGTGCGAAGGCCCAGGAGAGCCATCATCTGCTTGGTCCGACCAGGAGCACGATTTTATCCCATGTTCTCTCAAGTATACTGCTTTAAAACACGATTTGGAACTGACATGCCCAATTGTTGGTGAGGTGTTACGCGTGGAGAGATGGTGGTGAATCAGTAATTATAGCATGACCTTTGTAAACTGTGTAATTGCAAAAGTGTGTTCCGCGAATCACTTATGATAGCTTCGGGGGAGCACCAATCGAGAAAGAGAGTTTTTAAAAATTTGCAAACAACTGAGGCACTCATTGGTGGGGAGCGCTTTTGCTTAAAACATTTTGACAAGTAGTCACCATGCCACGCAGTATGTACTTGTTCCCTCTTGAAGACGGGAAGGCCCCTTAAAATCAATGCCCCAGATGTCAAGATTTCGCAACTGGATGGAGTTTTGTAGCATTAATCTTCGTTGCGTAATTTTTCCTTGACGTTGACAAATGTCACAACGGGTGACAAAGTCATGGGCATCCTTGTAGATGGTGGGCCAATAGAATCCTGATCAAGACTTTTCTTGCTGGTGTAATGGACTCCATAGTGTCCTCCTTGGTGGTCCACTGTGGAAACTTTGAGATTGTCTTAAGCTTCTTGACCTGATAACATACCATCGTCTTTATAACTGATTCAGCACAGTTTTAAACAGGAGGGATTCATCCAGAAATATGCTTGAATCCTTGAAGAATTTATTTTTTTGGTGGGATGTTCTTTCCCTTGATACGGAATTTCCCGCTTCGGTAGTTTGCAAAAATCTGCAAACAATGGTGGGGTACTCTTGTTCTTGAAGAGCAACAGAACCAAGAGTTTCGAGAGGAATTGCTTCATTGATTCTCTGTTCTTGAGTTTGTCTTGTTGAGGATTTTTCAAGGTCTGGACGATGATCCGGCGGCGAGTATTCTCAGCTCTTTTTGTTCGATTTCTTTCTCAAATATTTAGAGAAATAAGATCCACAGCATGAGTCTTGACCTTAGCTTCCTTCTGCAAGAGATATCTTGATGCTGAATGGTACTGTATTTCATTTTTGTCTTTTGGACATAACAAGATATGACCGGAATTTTATCAGGCTACTCTTACGGCATATGTTATTCCTTTTCGGTAGTAGTGTAGTGAGTTTGAGCCTCGTTCATAGTCTTGCTAGCATAATGTTAGGTTGGAAATGCTTGTTTTTTCTTTGCCGACGGTAATTGCCACAATGCGATAAGTCGCTAGCATCGCAATTCGTTCAAAGGCAAGTCCCAGTCGGAGCAATTAGATCGGAGCCTAGTCAATTTTACTTTTGAGTGTATAATAAGGATCGATACACTCTTCAGAGTAAGAAAAATGGAGTTCTCTTTTTTCTAAGCAAGAAGAGTCATAGGACGGGCATTTTTGAGAGTCCTGAATGAACAGTCGTAATACCGGCCGTGCCAAGGAAACACGGACACTTTGGACAGAAGTCGGATGAGGAGTTTAGATATTACTTAACCTTAGCTCTATCACCTCAATGTCCCTGACTTAGAAATTTTAGTGTTCCGGAATATGCCTTACCTTCACCATAAAATGCTCTTCTCCCAGTTTAAGACAAATTGGTGTCTTCAAACCGCTTCAACATCTTTCCAAATGGATAGGCCGTAGAAGAAAGAGTCCCCAAAGACAGAAAAGTCATCCATAAATACTTCCATCGTTTTTTCAATCATATCGTGGAAGATTGCCATCATACATCTTTGGAACGTGCCAGGAGCATTGCATAGCCCAAAAGGCATGCGACGATAGGCAAAAGTTCCATATGGGCATGTAAAGGTTGTCTTTTTTGATCTTTTGGTCAATTGGGATCTGAAAATATCCCGAGATAAGCCATCGAGGAAACTGTAGTATTGGTTTCCTGCTTAGTATTTCCGAGCATTTGGTCCATGAAAGGGCAATGGGAAGTGATCTTTCAGGGTGGCTGCATTAGTTTTCTGTTTTCAATACATACTCGACATCCCGTGAACAATCGATGTAGGAATCAGTTCATTTCATCATTTGTAGATGACGTCATACCTACTTTCTTGGTACACAGTGTTCGGGCTTACCCATGGGCGGTCAGAGATGGGTAAATCAATCCTGCGTCAAGGCGTTTTTCACTTTCTGTTAACGTAGTGGATTTTTGGGTTTATCCCTTCTCTGGCTTGCACAGATGGTTCGTAGTCCTCCTCCATAAGAATTTTGTGAGTACATAATTTGGGCTAGCACCCTTTATATCGAGAGTTTCCAAGCGAGGGCTCGCTTGTGGGACTTGAGATCCTTGAGTAGAGCTGCCTTTTCCTCATCTTTTAGTCTTTTAGCAATTATGATAGGCAATTATCGTCACCTTCTTCTAAAAAATGAGTATCAAGATGGGGTGGCTGCTGGCAGTTCCTTGGGTTCAACCTCGGGAAGGTTCATCGACGGAAGATTCAAACTTATTTTAGTTCTCACATAGTTTTGAGTTTTTCTAATCTCCAGGCAGATATTGTTCTTGATTTGGTGAGGGGGGTGGTGGCCTTCTCTGTTAAAATTGCTTCTAGCTAAGCAGGATTCACCCTCTCAGGATCATGTTAAGTTGGATCAACTTCAGATGAAGTTGGATCATCTTCTAGAGCAAGAAACGAATACTGCTTCTATCAATTAAAGAAAACACTGTCCCCGATAAGGAGTTGAGATTTGGAGAAGCAAGTAGAACAATTGAGCTCAATATGGAGTTGGGATTGCCATCGCGATCCGTTTGAAAAAATCCTAGGACCTCTGAGAATACTCATCACAAGCCTATCAATGAAGTCGATTTTGTTTACCGTCTTATGGTTGTAATCGCTGTGTATCTTGAAGTTGGTTCAGATTGAATGTGATGCTTCTTGCAACACGAAGGGTTAATCTCACATTATTAATCTCATATATCAAAGCTTTCATGACTGGTTTGTCAAGAAACATCGCATTCCGGAGAATTAAAGGTACTCGGGGTTTGGTCAAATCAAACAACTACGAAGTCAGTGGAATTGGAATGTTCCCACATTTACAAAAGACATCTTCAGCTATACACGATCGGTTTAGTGAATCGAAACGGTCAGATTGTTCTAGTGTCATGCAGGTCGGAGGTCATTCAGGAAGAAGATGATTTTTTCATCAGAATAAGGCATGAGATTAAAGTCTTCGCACCATAGATCGGCTAATGCGTTGCATGTAGTAATCCTGTAAATTCACTCTGAATCAGAAACTACAGGCCAGGTCTCCAAGTTTCCTTTGTAACTTGTTGAGGTGAATGTCACGATCTGAACATTGTTCTCACAATTTACAAAGGAGTTTCTTGCCACTATTCGCTCATTTTTCTTTGTTTACATTAAAGTTTTTAAAGTCGAAGCAAATTTAGGAATGAGCATCAAAGGATCGGTAAAGCAATCTCGAAACTCAATCTCTAAAGTTTATAGTATTCTCGGATTTGGTCGTTAGCTTTTTCCTTAGTCTTTCATCATTTCTTTGATGGAAAGAATTTGATGCTTTAGGAACTGGTCTAGAGTTACAACAGGTGCACCATGGGGCATCTGGATTTGGATTACGAGACTGATATTTGAAACAGGAGGTTGGACGTCTTCGGTGCTTCCGTTTTGCAGGAGGCTTTCATGTCCTTTGTCACCTCGGCGTCCTATGATTAACTTCTTTGTTCCTTGGATGGTAACACAACATTCGTGTATAGTGATACCTTTTAAATCTCCTTTGGGTTGGTAACAGTGTTTCCAGGTAGAGTTCCAGAACCGGAAGTAGAATGCATGGTATTTGCAGTAACAATTTTGAAAGATGTAGTCTAATTGCCATTTGGGATTGAAGGTTTGACCTTGTTCCTTGTTTTGCTGTTTCTCATACTGCATCATTGGTTGTGACATATCTTTCAAAATCTGTTTTTGACACACCGTGTGTCTGAGGAGCAGGTCCTTGATGAGCTACTGGTTGATGGGCTACTGGTTGATTGACCGGAGGTCGATAAATCTGACCTTGGTTGAATATGTTTCCTCTATTTTGATTGAAGTTATTTCCTCGATTGAAATTGTTTTGACTATTTGCATGAGGATCTGAATGGGAGGAATAACCAGTGAGGTCGAATTTGATTTGAGACCATCGGGGGTCCGTTAACCAGAATTAGATTGGTTGAAATTGGCCGCAGCGGCCTGGACACATACCTCTTGGATATTGTCATGGTAATGTTGCTATTAGTGGTGGACAGTTTTGATAAGAATGACCTGCCCCACAAGTTAAAACAACTTTGTTCAACGCTTTTTACGGGGCGGAGCTGGGTTTGGTTATTTCTGTCGGAATTAATGCCCGAACCATGTCTTGAGTTCTAGGCAACATCTGATGAGACTGCTTGGGTGGAAGTGCTTGTACTCATTTCGCTACAAACAGCTTTGTTTCGTGATTGACGTCCTCTAGACTTGCTCTCGATGATTTTTAAACATTCTCGAGGCATTTTGTCTAAGAAGTTACCACCGGCAGCAGAGTTCAATGAATCTTGATCAATTGAGTTTAGGGATTATTGAATTGTATCGTGTTGTTGCAATTCTGAAAATACCCATGATGAGGGCATCCCCTAAAAAGATCATTGAAACGATCCCAAGCCTCATAAAACGTCTCATCAATTTTTGAAGAATCTAGTGATTTCATATTCGGAGTTTTGTCGCTTTTTAGAGGGAGGGAGAGAATTTGTTTTAATAAATTCGAAACTAGATTTCCATGTTTCAAATCGACGAGGGGGTTCTTTTTCCAGCCATATCCGGGCTGCCCCTTCGAGAGAAAACGGGAAAAGCATAAGTTTAACCGACGTATTTGGTACGTTCGGAATCTTCATCGTAGAAGTGATCTTGTTGAAATAACGGATGTGAGCATGTGGGTCTTCTTTATCATTTCCAAAAAATTGCTTGTTTTGGACAAGATTCAGAAGACCATGCTTGATCTCAAAGTTATTCGCGGTGATTTCCGGAATAACTATCGCATCCTCGTACCCCTCGGTGGGTGATTCGAGCAGTTGCGCCAATAGTACGATTTATCGCCATCGTAATCTATGGGAGGATGTATCATGTTTCTCAGATGGATGATTCAACAGAAGTTTGTCGGACTTGTGGTTGTCGACGTCTACGTGCTTGAGAACGAGTGCGCATGCACAAAATAGAAATATAAAAAGAAAATTTACTCTAATTTTTTTTTTGATTTTCAATGATTTATTCACAATTGATTTTAACGGACAATGAGATAAGACAACTTAAACCAAATAATCTACTTACTTCACGGTAGCTCTCAAAAAGATAAACGCACAGGTGAGCGGAGGAGTAGGAATAGCGCGAAGCTTATTTCTCCTTTCGGGTCGTAGTTCCTCGGAACAACCCTCCTTATACCCACTTTATAGTTTGTTTAACTTTCAAGGTGAGCCGTACGTCGTAAGAGACACAAATGGCAAGTTTTCTAATATCTTTTTGTTCGAGTTGGGAACCAACAAGTTCACCGGAAGTTATTATGATAATACCTCAGTTGAGAATATTATATTTTGGTATTTTACCAATTTGTGAATTTTATTTTCTTTTTTTTATGGACAATGTTTTTATATTTTTGGTTTTTCTTTGGTTTTTATCTGATAATTATACTAATAAAAGAAAATGAAAAATATTTTTGTACTTTTTATATGTTTATAAAAGAAAATATTCACAGCTTCAAACACAAATGCCAAACGTAACGATAATCGGCTTCACAGCCTCCCCGGCAACGGCGCCAAAAATTGATCGCTGCCAAACTACACCTTAATATATATATAATATAATATAATATAAAATATATATAGTAAGAATAGTCTAAAAGCAGAATCAATGAAACCGAGAAGTAGTATAGAGTGTTCCCGGGTCGTTTATCCCCAACGAGGCTGGACTGGAGAATCGATACAGTCGAAAGATGGATGTTTGAATTAGAAAATGATTTGAGAGTGCAGAAAGTTAAATCATTACAATAAACAAACAAAAACGTTTAAGAAAAACCTAGAAATTATGAAATTACACTAGAAAACGAGAGCACGAATCCCGAACAAAGGGGGAAAAACCTAAAATCTTTAAAATTAACCCTACGAAGAAATTTTTGCTTCTAAACATACTCTAGGGAACAAATACGATGAATGAAAAAGATAGACCGAAAACGAGTTCGTTTGACCCAAAAAACGAGTCAAGACAAATCTCACGCACCGGACCGTTCTTTAAAAGTGAAAAGTTGTAAAATGACATACGAAAGTTTTTATTTTTCTACAAACTATATACAAAACAAAATAAAATTTTCTAAAAAAGAAAAATATTTTTTTGATAATTTTTGTATTTTTTATGAATTTTTAAAACTTTTAACTAAATTAAATTATAAAAAATATTAAATGACTTCGAAAAATTCTGAAAAATTTACTAAAAATACTTTACACTATGATTATTCTACGAAAAATAAGAAACACAAAATTGGCTTAAAAATAAGCTCGAAATAAGCTTTGACAGCTTATTAGCTTATAAGCCCAAAAACGAGTATAAATAACAAAGCCCTTGAGTCTTTAACGAAAAAGACCCAAGGGCGCAGTGGTATGGTGTGTGTTATAAAGGGGGACTGTATCGAGAGGTCCCGGGTTCGAGTCTTGCTCACCCGGACCTCTTGTCTTTCCCTCTTTTTTTTTGAAAACTTTGAAAAGCAAAGTTGTTAAGCTCGTGGGGCTTAACAACTTTGTCAACTACAACTTTTGCTGAAAAGCTGTCAATAAGCTTAAAAATAAGCTTAAAGTCGACAGAATGCTTAAAGGGCTTAAAAGCAAAAAGATGCTAAGTCATTTGGCACATTATGGTCGAATAAGCTAAGATTGGACTAAAATAAGCTAAAAGGAGTCTAAACTAATCTAATAAGCACTAAGAAGCTAAAAAGTTAACACTAAGTAAGCTTAAATAGCTTATTTGGACAGAAAGTCTAAAGCAAGCTTAAAGGGCAAAAAGAGCTTAAGCCTTTTGGACAAATAAGCTAGGAAAAGGGCAAATAAGCTTAACAATTACCTATACTAACCTAAAAAGCTATTAAGAGCTAAAATGAGCTTATAAAATAAGCTGAATAAGCAAGAGAAGAAAAATAAGCAATCCTACACTATTTGAGCAAAAACAGTCAAAGGGCAAGTTTAGGCTTAAAAATAAGCCATCAAATAAGCTTCCTAAAGGCTGAAACTTAAGGGGCTTATACAAGAGCTTATAGGCTCTTGAAATAAGCCAAGAACTTGGGCTTAAGTGCACTTAAAGGCTAAGCAAAGAGAGCTTAAAATCTCCCCTTTGCACCAGGGGAGATTAAAGCTTAACAACTAGGGGCTTATTTGACAGCTTATTTAAAGCTGTCAAATAAGCTCAAGACAAGAAAATAAGCTAAAACAGATTGAGTGTATTATGAAAGGGACTTGTGCACCAATTTTTAGCTTTTAAAAACCATAAAAACCTGCTGAATTTGACAGTGAAAAAGGGCTTAAAATTTTGACACTAAAAATACTTGGTGACTTTTGACTCAACAAAGTCAAAAGACCAAAAGGTTTTGACAGCTTCTTTAACACACACAAAACACACACTTTTAGAAACCAAAACTCAAAATCACAAGTGCTTAACTAAATAAGCACTTGTGGTGTTTTTTAAAAGTCACAGTTAAAAAGGATAGTTTAGAAAACTTTAGGAAATCAATTTTGAAGCTTTAAAACTTTTGAAAATAGCTTAAAACAAGCTTAAACTACCATGATGACCTCAACCCAAACACAACCATTTTGACCCGTTTTCCAAGTTATCCCAAACACCCCTTTATAATAATTGTCAAAACTATATTGGCATTAAAATCTAATTTAACACTAAATCAGCTGAAACCTTTTATCTACTTACACTATTTCTAACCTATTAAAACTAATTTGACTCTAAAACTTACAGCTTATTTAGAAAAATTAGATACTTTCTCTCCTAGCTTCTTAATTCTAAATGACAGTTTTAAAAGATAAACTGAGATTACACAAATTTTATCTAATGAAAACTTAAAACAGCTAAATAACAAGCCTAAACTAATATGTTTGCAAAGATTTGAACAGGAATGGAAAGTCAATAAGCAAATGTTTTAAGCTAAAATTAAGCTAAAATGAAATTTGAGAAATGAAACCTTGGTTTTTTTGTAGACTCAGTCACAAGCCACTCTTGTTGAGTGAGTGGCTTAAAAGCATACAACTAAGTGGCACCTTGCCTCTAAACCTTGAGCTTAAAAGCTCATAATCTAAAATTTAGCTAATTTCTTCCAATCAGCTATCAAATTGATTAAACTGGACTCAATGATCATGTTTGATGTAAAATTAACTAAACTTTTAAGTGAAAGTGCTTTGAACAAGTTTTGACTGAAATTGGAAGCTTATAATAAAGTATAGTTGACTTCAATGAGCAGTATATGATCTTAATTATTTGTAAACGGCTTTAAAATAGAAGGTAAAACAATTAAACTTAAGATTTAAATTTAAATTGCTTAAGAAATGGTAAGTTAAAAAAAAAAAAAAAAACAAGATAAAAGAACAAATGTTACAAGTGAATTAAAGGCTAAATTTGAAAACTAAAAAAATGCTTAAATAAAAGGCAAATTACAAACTAAAAACTAACACTCTCATCACTTACATTTCACTTCTTTTTATAGGCAGCTCTGCTTCTCTTTGTGTACTTGTTGTGTTTGTTTGCTGAGGAAAAACTAAGCTCAATCCTGGCCTTCTATTTTGCCTTGGTGCTTGGTTCGGTCATCAAACCAGTCGAAATAAGTCTTGGGGATGTTGTGGGATTGCCAACTTGGCAATCTTACAACTGGGAAGGATAGTGGAGGAGGGGGGAAAGGTTTGTCCATGGGAGAATTGGGGTTACAGGGTAAAACAGAGAAAGTGAACCCGTGACATGGTTGGGGGGAAAATTGGGCGGGAAAAAAGGTTATGAAAAGGAAAGGGTGACAGGTAAAAAGGTTTATGGGAGTTGTCACTTTTGGCCCCTCTAGGTGTTATGTCTTGTTGCATCCATCGTCCTTGTGTTGTTATAACTTTTGGGGACTTGGCAAATTAAGTCCCCAAGAGTTATAACAACAATTGCATCACTCGTCCTTGTGTAATACAAGTATGGGGACTTGGCATTTTGCTCATCCCCCGACATGTTTACTTCGAGTGATTTTTCAAAATCAGCCCAATTCTTTCCTTTGTCTTATTTCCTTCATTAAAATATAAGTTTATGGATTTACAATTTTAGTCCACTAACTCAATATTTCCTTGACTTTGGCCTCGGGTTGACTGGACCTTACAAGTTGACTTTTTTGTTGACTTTTTGACTTGATTGACTTTTCGCTTCGATTTGGCTTTGTCTATTTCACAGTCTTTTCCATTACCATGTTTGGTTTGTCCGTTTTGGCTTCGTTTTTCGTCCTTTTCTTATGTATTCGTTCCTGCACAATACAATTAGCAAAACAAGCGTATATTTGGCATTTTAAGTCCGTTTTTGGTTATTTTAGCTCGTTTTTAAAGGTAAAAGGTATGTGTAATTAAGCACATACCAAAATCCCCCATACTAAGGTATTGCCGTGTCCTCACGCAATGTTATGAAGTAAACATTTACGAAAACTAAGAATCTAAATCCCCCTCGACTAATAACCTCGAAAAGTAGCTAAATGGACGTCAAGGAAACTAAAGAATCAAAAGCATCGACAAGTCCCAGTTGTTCACCACTTTTTTATTTGTCAATAACTATCCCTAATATTTTTGGGTTTTCCTTTTTCTTTTCCCCGACTTCTGTTACTTCCTTTATTATATCAACATTGGGATCATAGAATGAGTCAACGGCCCATAGAATAATCTATTATGTCCTGACGGATAAATACATCGTCCCCGATTATTTCACTAACTCCAAGACCAAGCACTTAAACAAGATCATGACCAATATAAGTCTAAATAGCTAAGCACTCAATTTAGACTTGTTGAAACTTATAACTCCAAATAAGATTAAATGATTTTAAATGTGTGGTACTCAATTCAGACTCAACCCATAGATCAACTTATTTGCCATAAGTCGGTGATTAGATGAATCATGACTCAAAGCGACATCATATTAGAACCTTGTAACTTGAATTTTAAAGAACGAAATTTTAACTGTAGAACTTTTTTGCAACATCTTCATCATTATAATCATAAGTTCTTAAAGCTAGGAATGCGTTGCTTAGTTTGAACACCTACCTAGGCCTCGCTCCCTGGAAGTTATAATACAACCGAACGACCGTTGTTTCTATTTGAAAACCCACCCCGTTGCTAGCGTAGTGGGAAATCACATCAACACCTTCTTCCTAATATGGCTAAGGATAAGTGTCTTAGTTTAAACCCTCACCTAGACCTCGCTTCCTGGTGAGATATCACAACACACCAAATCCCTAGAAGTAAAGATGTCTTAGTTTGAACCCCCACCTCGTGGTTAGCGGAGTGGGATATCACGACACATCTTTTACTTGCTCCATATAATCAAATGTAAGACCTTCATTGGCATAGTTTTTTCAATATACAGCATTTTTTATTGCATTCATACTTCATACATCGCTTCTTTGGCATTTTAACTTAACGAATTATCAAGAACAGAAAAATCACGTTTTAAAGATCAAGTTACACATTTGAAGCATTTACTAAAAACAGAAAACATGATTGACTAAGTATCGAACGTGAATTCAGTACGTATGATTAGATGATTAGAGAACAAAAGGAGAAAAAGACCACGAAGTTACTCATAATAAGTTTAAAGAATGGAAAGAATCTTGCACGATCACATAAACTTATATTTAACTCCTATCACTTCGTTGTTCTTCCACCTTATTAAACTTCGAAGACAATAGAAATCGTGAAGAGCTTAGCCATACAAGTGGTTAAGATTGAGGAACTAGCTAGGGCTCAACACGCCCGATCGGTCAAAAATTATACTCATTCTAACACCATAAAGGAAAGTCAAACTGAGACCAGAACAAATAATATTATTTTTAAAAATTATTTTAAAATTCTTCACTTATTTTTGGTATTTTTGCAAAATATGGTGGAGTAAAACGGGATTAGCGTGATAACAACGACTGCAGGCAAAATCAAATCGACAGATCCCCCCCCCCCCATACTAAACTAAACATCGTCCTCGATGTTTCAAGGGGTTCCTACGCAAATCAATGCCGTTTATGAAGTGTAGCCAAAAGATAAAACGTTAGTCGGATTAGATTAGGATACTGGAATTCCAAATGAAATGCAGAGATAGTGGAAACTCTCGTGGATACTGCGAGCACGGGAGTCTTCACAATCTGGGAAATCCTGGACATACAACACAAAACACACAAAACATGGACAAAACACGGGTAATGGAAAATGACAGCCTTCTCACACAAAAATACTTATTTATTACTGATAAGCATGGGGTGCCTCCCACGAAGCGCTTGTTTAAGGTCGCTATGCTTGACCCGTCCCCCCGAATATATTGGTCCATGGGGAACGACAAGAGATCCGGGACAAACCTCGGTTGGGTATTCCCTCCAAAGTAATGTTTTATACGATGACCATTCACTTTAAAGTTGGGCCCGGAGTTTTGAGATAACTCGACAGTGCCATAAGGAAAAACTTGGGTTACAGTGAATGGTCCAGACCAACGGGATTTCAATTTGCCCGAGAAAATCTTCAGTCTAGAGTTGAAAAGGAGAACACGATCCACCAACATGAAAACAGCGGTATTTGATCTTAGCATCGAGTAACCACTTATGGTTGTTCTCTTTATAGATCAAAGAGTGTTTTCGAATGCTTGATCACGAAGTTCAATTATTACATTCAGTTGAACTTTCCTGATTATCACCCGCAATTTGAACCTCAAAATTTGTAAGCTTGAGGGCCCATAAGGGCATTGAGAGAGCTCTAACTCGAACGGTAGATGACATGACCTTCCCTTACACGAACTATATGGAGTACTCCCGAGGTGTTTTGTAAGCTGTGTCGTGAATGCCCAGAGAGCATCCATCTAGTTGTCCGACCAGGAAGGCACGATTTGATCCTCCGCATGGTTTCTCTCAAGAAAACCTTTAAACCACGAATTGCACCTCGACAGGCCTCTTGTTTAGTGGGTGTTAACCGTTGAGAGATGGTGAGTGAAAAAAAAAAACTCCGTACTTAAATTCCAAGACCTTTTGTTAAACTGGTCAATTCAAAGTGGTATCCGCTATCACTTATAAGCTCGGGAGCACCAGATCGAGAAAAAGAGTTTTTAAAAATTTGCAAACAACTCGGCATCATTGGTGGGGAGCGTTTTGCATAAACCCATTTTGAACAAGTAGTCAACAGCCACGCGTATGTACTGTTCCCTCTTGAAGACGGGAACGGCCCCATAAAATCAATGCCCCAATGTCAAAATGATTTCGCAAACATGGATGGAGTTTTGTAGCATCTCCATCACGATTGCGTAATTTTTCTTGACGTTGACAAATGTACACAACGGGTGACAAAGTCATGGGCATCCTTTAGAGTGGTGGGCCAATAGAAGTCCTGAATCAAAGACTTTAACTTGCTGTGTAATTGGCACCATAGTGTTCCCCCAGATAGGTCCACTGTGGCCCAAAAAAAAAACTATGAAAAGACTAAAGCATCTTGCCCAGAAACACAACGTCTTATCACCTGATCAGCACAGTTTTAATACAGGAAGGATCACCCAGAAATAATGCTTGACTCCTTGAAGAATTTATATTTTTTGTTGGGAATGTCATTCCCTTTGATAACGAATTTCCCCGCATGGTATTTGCAAAATCTCCAACCATGGGTGACATTGATCTGAAGAGCAACAGAACCAAGAGTTCGAGAGGAAATGCTTCATGATTTTCTTTGTGTTCTTTGAGTTTGTCTTGATGAGGATTTTCAGTCTGGACAGATGATCGGGATCGGCGAGATCTCAGCTCCTTTTTTGTCTCGAATTTCAATATCAAATTCTTAGAGTCAATAAGATCTTCACCGCATGAGTCTTGCCATAGCATCCTTTCTTGCAAAGAGATACTTGATGGCAGAATGTCAGTATATCATTATGCTTTTGGAACATACAAGATATGGACCGGAATTTTCTCAAAGGCATACACCTCACGGTCAAGATATCTTTCGGTAGTATGTAGTGAGTTTGAGCCTCGTTCAAAGTCATGCAAGCATAATGAAGGTTGGAAATGCTTTTTTTTTCTTCGCCCGAGACTGCCCCAATTGCGAAGTCGCTAGCCAACGCACAGTCCGTTCAAAGGGCAAGTCCCAGTCGGGAGCAATTAAGATCGGAGCCTTAGTCAATTTCTTTGATTGTATAAAGAACGATACACTCTTCAGAGAAGAAAAATTGGATCTCTTTTTCAAGCGCAAATGAGTCAAAGGACGGCAATTATTTGAGAAGTCCCCACCCCCCCCCCCCCCCCCCCCCCCCCCCCCCCCCCCCCCCCCCCCCCCCCCCCCCCCCCCACCCCCCCCACACCCCCTGAAATGAACCGTCGTAAAAACCTCGTGCCCAAAGAAACTACGGACACCTTTGATAGTAGTCGGATGAGGGAGTTTAGCTATTACTTCAACCTTAGCTCTATCAACCTCAAGTCCCGACTTAGAAATTTTGTGTCCGAGAACAATGCCTTCCTTCACCATAAAATGGCTCTTCTCCTAGTTTAAAGACAAATTGGTGTCTTCACACCGCTTCAACATCTTTTCCAAATGGGATAGGCCCCCCCCCCAAAAATCGTAGAGAAAGAGTCCCAAAGACCGAAAAGTCATCCATAAATACTTCCCATCATTTTTTCAATCATATCGTGGAAGATTGCCCCATCATACATCTTTGAACGAGCCAGGCATCATTGCATAAGCAAATGCATGCGTACGATAGGCGAAATGTTTTTCGAATGGGCAAGAAAAGGTTGTCTTTTCTTGATCTTTTGGGTCAAATGGGATCTGAAAAAAACCCGAAAGCCATCGAGGAAACGGAAGTATTTGGTTTTCCATGCTATTCTTTCGAGCTTTTGGTCTTGAAGGGCAATGGGAATGATCTATTAACGCGGGTGGCATCATTTAAGTTTCTTGTAATCAATACATACTCGCCATCCCGTGACCAATCGAGTAGGATTCAGCTCATTCTCATCGAATGTGTGGATGACGGACATACCTCCTTTCTTAGGTACACAGTGTACCGGGCTTACCCAAGGGCTGTCAGAGATGGGGTAAATCAATTCCAGCGTCAATGAGTATTTTCACCTCCTTCTTGATTAACGTCGTGGATTTTTGGTTTTACCCTTCTCTACTTTGCACAGATAGGTTCGTAGTCCTCCCACCTCCATTAGAATTTGTGAGAACAAAATCTTGGCTAACACCATTATAATCGGAGATTTTCCAATCGATGGCTCCTTGTGGGACTTAGTATAACCTAAAAGAGCTGCCTTTCCACATCTTTTAAGTCTTTAGGCAATAATGATAGGAACTTATCGTCACCGTTCTAAAAAATTGCTTAGCTGTATTTCAATATAGGGTGGCATTTCTTGAGTTCAACCTCGTGAGATCAACCAACGGAAGATACCACTATTATTTTCACAAAGTTTGAGTTCTTTCCTAACTCCGGCAGATATTGTTCTTACAGATTTTGGAGGGGGGGTGGGTGGGTTCACTGGTTCAAATTGCTTCTAGAAGCAGTATGTCCTCCTCAGGATCCTGATAAGTTGTGATCATACTTCAGATGAAGATTTGGATCATACTCTAGAGTGCAAGAAACGAATCTGCTTCTTCCAATAAATGAGAAATCACTGTCCCCCGAAAAGGAGTGAGATTTGAGAAGCATTAGAAACAATAGCTCAAAATAATGGGAGTGGGATTGCCACTCGCAGGATCACGTATTGTGAAAATCCGAAGGACCACTTGAGAAAACTCATCACAAGCCAAAATCAATTACGTCGATTTTTGTTTACCCGTCATAAGGTATGTAATCAGCTGAGTATCTTGAAGTATGTTCATAAAGAATGTGATGCTTCCTTTCCAACCACGAAGGGTAATCTCACCTTCATAAACATCTATCAAAGCATGACAAGGTTTTCAAGAAACATCGCCCGATAATAAAGGTACTCGAGGGTCTGGTTCAAAATCAACAACTACGAAGTCATCTGGAAATTGTAATTTGTCCCTACATTTAACAACGAACAACTTCACTCAACCGATCGTTTTAGTGATCGAACGGTCCATTCTAGTTTCTAGTGTCATGCAGGTCGGGTCCATTTTCAGTAAAGAGATAGATTTGATTCCATACAGAATAAGGCATGAGATAAATGCTCTCCACCAAGATCGGCTAATGCGATATTCATTTAGTCATCCCATAAATTCACCATTGAATCAGAAATCGCCAGGGTCTCCAAGTTTCTTTGGTAACTTGTTGAGGATTACCGCATGCAACAGTTCTCATTCAGAAGGGAGTTCCTACTTAGCCAATTCGCTCAAAATATATCTTTTTTTCCAAATAAAGTATTAAAAGTCTAGAGCAAATTAAGGCATGATCCCATCAGCATCGTAAAGCAAATCTCGAAAACTCAAATGCTCTAAAGATTTTCATAGAATTTCACGATTTGTGTCTTAGCTTTTTCCTTAGCGCCATCATCATTTCATCTTGATGGAAATGGAATGTATGCTTTAGGAACTGGAGTATCAACAGGATCAACATTGGGCTCGGATTTAGGATTACTAGACTGAATTATGAACAACATATGTTGGACGTCGTTCGGTTGCTTCCGTTAATACCAGGAGGCAATCGTGTCCCTTTGTCACCTCGGCGTCAATTATTAACTTCTTTCGGACCAGAGGAAGGCGTAACACCACTTCGTGTAGTGAAACCTTTTAAATCTTCCATTTGTAGGTAACATTGTTACCAGAAGAGTTCCCGAACCGTAAGTAGAAGCTGTATTAGCATTAACAAATTTAGAAAGCATGTCAGTCAAAATTTGCCATTTGGGATTGTCAGTTTCTGACCTTGGGTTTTGCATGTTACTCAATATGCATCATTGGTTGTGACATATCTTTCAAAATCTGTATTTTTGACACAACCGTGTGTCTGAGGATGCATGTCCTGATGACTACGTTGAAGGCTACTGGTTGATTGACCGGCGAGGTCCGATAAATCTGACCCTTGGTTGAATATGATTTCCTCTATTTTGATTGAAGTTATTTCCTCGATTGAAATTGTTTTTATGACTATTTGCATGAGGATTCTGAAATGGGAAAGGAAAACCAGGAGGTCGAGAATTTGATTTGAGACCATCGGGGGGTCGATAACCAAATTAGCTTGGTTGAAATTGGCGCACGGCGCTGGGACACATACTCTTGGATATTGTCCATGGTAAATTATGCTATTAGTGGCTGGACATTTTGATAATGAATGACCTCTCCCAAGTTACACAACATTGTTCAAAACCGCTTTTAACTGGGCGGAATCTGGGTTTGGTTCTTTATCTGTCGGAGATTAAGCCCCGAACAGTCATTGAGTTCACAACATCAGAAGAGACTGCATGGGTGGAAGAGCTTGTACTTCAATTTAAGCTACAACAGCTTTGTTTTTCGGATAGACGTAACCATAGACTTGCTCTCGATGATTTATAAACATTCTCGAGGCCATTTTGCTAAGAAGTTTACCACCTGCAGTAAGTTCAATGAATCTTGATCAATGAGATAAGGGCATTATAGAATGTATCGATTTGAGATGCAATTCTGAAAACCCATGATGAGGGCATCCCCTTAAAAGATCATTGAAACGTATCCCAAGCCACAAAAAACCGTCCATCAAATTTTTGCAGAAATCTCGTGATTCATTTCCTAGATTTTGTCGTTTTAGAGGGTAGGGCAGAATTAGTTAATAAATGTTCGAATCAAGATCATCCCCATTTTTCAATCGATCGGGGGGTTCCTTTTTCGCAGGCCATATCCGGGCTGCCCCTTCTAGAGAAAACGGAAAAGCATAAGATTAACCGACTATTTGGTACGTTCGGAAATCTTCATCGAAGAGAGTGATCATGTAGAAAAACGGAAGTGAGCAGTGGGTCTTATATATCATTTCCAAAAAATTGCTTGTTTTGGACAAGATTCAAAGACATGCTTGATCTCAAATATATTCGCGATTGTTTTCCTGAATAACTATCTCATCCTCGTAAACCCTCGTGGGTGCTTCGAGCAGTTTTGCGCCAAAGTACGATTATCAGCCATCGTAACTATTTTAAGAATTATCAGGTTTCTCAAGATTGGATGATTCAACAGAAGTTTGTCGGACTTGTGGTTGTCGACGTCTACGGGCTTGAGAACGAGTGCGCATGCACAAAACAGAAATATAAAAAGAAAATTTACTCTAATTTTTTTTTGATTTTCAATGATTTATTCACAATTGATTTTAACGGACAATGAGATAAGACAACTTAAACCAAATAATCTACTTACTTCACGGTAGCTCTCAAAAAGGTAAACGCACAGGTGAGCGGAGGAGTAGGAATAGCGCGAAGCTTATTTCTCCTTTCGGGTCGTAGTTCCTCGGAACAACCCTCCTTATACCCACTTTATAGTTTGTTTAACTTTTCAAGGTGAGCCGTACGTCGTAAGAGACACAACTGGCAAGTTTTTAAATCTTTTGTTCGAGTTGGGAACCAACAAGTTCACCGGAAGTTATTATGATAATACCTCAGTTGAGAATATTATATTTTGGTATTTTACCAATTTGTGAATTTTATTTCTTTTTTATGGACAATGTTTTTATATTTTTGGTTTTTCTTTGGTTTTTATCTGATAATTATACTAATAAAAGAAAATGAAAAATATTTTTGTACTTTTTTAATGTTTATAAAAGAAAATATTCACAGCTTCAAACACAAATGCCAAACGTAACGATAATCGGCTTCACAGCCTCCCCGGCAACGGCGCCAAAAATTGATCGCTGCCAAACTACACCTTAAAATATATATAATATAATAAAATATAAAATATATATAGTAAGAATAGTCTAAAAGCAGAATCAATAAAACCGAGAAGTAGTATAGAGTGTTCCCGGGTCGTTTATCCCCAACGAGGCTGGACTGGAGAATCGATACAGTCGAAAGATTGGAGTTTGAATTAGAAAAATGATTTGAGAGTGCAGGAAGTTAAATTAAACAATAACAAACAAAAACGTTTAAGAAAAACCTAGAAATTATGAAATTAAACTAGAAAACGAGAGCACGAATCCCGAACAAAGGGGGAAAAACCTAAAATCTTTAAAATTAACCCTACGAAGAAATTTTTGCTTCTAAACTACTCTAGGGAACAAATAACGAAGAATGAAAAAGACTAGACCGAAAACGGAGTTCGTTTGACCCAAAAACGAGTCAAGACAAATTCCCGCACCCGGACCGTTCTTTAAAAAGTGAACGTGTAAAATGACCCTAGACGAAAAGTTTTCATTTTCCTACAAACATATAACAAAATAAAATTTTCTATAAAGAAAAATATTTTTTGAAAATTTTATGTAAATTTTTATGAATATTTAAAACTTAACTAGAATTAAATTATAAAAAATACTAAAATGACTTCGAAAAATTCATGTAAAAATTACTAAAAATACTTACTTATAAATTACCTACGAAAAATAAGAAACAAAAAATTGCTTAATGAATAAGCCCGTAAATAAGCTAATACAGCTTATAGCTTATAAGCTCAAAAACGAGTATAAGTAACAAAGCCCTTGAGTCTTTAACGAAAAAGACCCAAGGGCGCAGTGGTATGGTGTGTGTTATAAAGGGGGATCGTATCGAGAGGTCCCGGGTTCGAGTCTTGCTCACCCGGACCTCTTGTCTTTCCCTCTTTTTTTTTGAAAAAACTTTGTGAAGCAAAGTTGTTAAGCTCGTGGGGCTTAACAACTTTGTCAACTACAACTTTTGCTGAAAGTATTCAATACTTAAAAATAAGCATAAAGTCGACAGAATGTGCCTAAAGGGCATTAAAACCAAAAAGATTCTAAGTCATTTGCACATTTTGGTCGAATAAGCTAAGATGGACTAAAATAACTAAAAGGATTCTAAACTAAATCTAATAAGCCTAAGAAGCTAAAAAGTATAACACAAAGTAAGCTTAAATAGCTTTTGGACAGAAATTCTAAAGCGCATAGAATGGCAAAAAGACTTAAGTTTTGGACAAATAAGCTAGGAAATGAGGAATAAGCAAACAAAACTATCTACTTTATCAAAATTAGCTTGCTAGGAATCAATTAAGCTTATTAAATAAGCTCAATAAGCCAGAAAAGAAAAATAAGCAATCCCTACACCTAAGTCATGCAAAACAGTCAAAAGGGCAAGTTGAGGCCTAAAAATAAGCCATCAAATAAGCTTCTTAAGGTCTGAAACTTAAAGGGCTTATCAAGGGGCTTATAGACTCTTAAAATAAGCCAAATGCTTGGGCTTAAGAACACTAAAAGCTTAAGAAAAATAAGCTTAAGATCTCCCCTTTGCACCAGGGGAGACTTTTGCTTAACACAAGGGCTTATTTGACAGCTTTTTAAAAGCTGTCAAATAAGCTCAAATTAAGAAAATAAGCTTAAACAGATTGAGTGTATTATGAAAGGGGCTTGTGCACCAATTTTTAGCTTTTAAAAACCATAAAAACCTGCTGATTTTTGATGGTGAAAAAGGCTTGAAATTTTGACACTAAAAACCTTGGTGGTTTTTGACTCACAAAGTCAAAAGACCAAGGGGTTTGTTACAGCTTGTTTAACACCACAAAACACTCTCTTTTTGAACCCTTAACTCAAAATCACAAGTGCTTAACTAAATAAGCACTTGTGGTGTTTTTTAAAACCACACAGTTTCAAAAATGGTTCATAAAAGTTTTGAAAACAATTTTCAAACTAAATAACTTTTAAAAACAGCTTAAATAAGCTTAAAAATCTAAGCTAAAACTAGCTAAGTGACCATAACCCAAACATAAAACCATTTTGACCCGTTTTTCATGTTGACCCAAACACCCCTTAAAAAATTCTGTCTAAACTAAATTGTACTTAAAAATCTATTTTAAAACTAAAGCTACTAAAACCTTTTATCTACTCTTACTAATATTCATCTAATTAAGCTAAATGAACACTTAAACCTACAGCTTATTAGGAAAAATAAGCTACTTACTCTCCTAGCTTGTTAATACTTAAATGACAGTTTTAAAAGAGAAACTGAGATTACTCAAGTTTTATCTAATGAAAACTTAAAACAGCTAAATAACAAGCCTAAACTAATATGTTTGCAAAGATTTGAACAGGAATGGGAAGTCAATAAGCAAATGTTTTAAGCTAAAATTAAGCTAAAATGAAATTTGAGAAATGAAACCTTGGTTTTTTGTAGACTCAGTCACAAGCCACTCTTGTTGAGTGAGTGGCTTAAAAGCATACAACTAAGTGGCACCTTGCCTCTAAACCTTGAGCTTAAAAGCTCAATAAGCTAAAATTAGCTTATTCTTCCAAATAGCTTCCAAACTTGATTAAACTGGACTCAAGTGATCATGTTTGATGTAAAATGAACTAAACTAGTAAGTGAATGACTTTGAACAAGTTTTTGACTGAAATTGAGCTTATTAATAAGTATAAGCTTCAATGAGCTTATGATGAGCTTAATATGTGAAAACGGCTTAATATTGAAAGGTAAAACAATGAAACTTAAGAGTTGAATTTAATTGCTTAAAATGGTAAAGTACAAGATAAAAGATACAAAGTACAAGTGAATTAAAGCTGAATTTGAAAAACTTAAAAAATGCTTAAAAATAAGGAAAATTACAAACTAAAAACTAAGAACTACTAACTACTCCAAACTACTTGTTCATCTCTCTCTTTTATAGATGTCCCAGGTCTCTTGTTGTGCTTCTTGTGTTTGTGTTGTGAGAGGTTCACAGCTTCAATCTTGGCCCTTCAATTTCATCAATAATCAATCATCATAGCCGTTGGATTAGGCTTGGGGAATTGTGGGATTGCCAAATGGGATTAGGGTTTTAGTGGAGGAGGGGGGAAAGTTTTATCCATGGGGTGGTTTGGGTTGCAGGGTAAAAGAGGGGAAGAAATCCCGTGATTTGGTCCTGGGTTTTTGGGTTTCAAAAATGGCGGGAAAGAAAAGTTATAAAGGTTGGGGGTGACAGGGCATGGGTTTGGGGAAGTTGGTCCTTGAGGGATATATGGTTGATTGCATCCATGGTCCATGTGGTGTTATAACTTTGGGGACTTGGCAAAACAAGTCCCCAAGAGTTATTTGTCTAATTGCAAGACTCGTCCTTGCGTGTTATAACTCTTAGGACTTGACAGAAATGGTCCTTAGAGTTAAACTTTGGCATTATGGCAGTTTTCCCCCTTGTCTTTCTTTTTCTCTTTTCTTCATTAAATACAAGTTTAGGGTTTTAGCAATTTTAACCCTCAAACTTATACTTCTTGACATGTTGACTTTTTGGCTTCCGGGTTACATGGGTTTGACTTTGAACTTTGACCAGTTGACTTGTTCTTTTGACTTTTTACTTGATTGCATCTTTTCGGCTTCGATTTGGCTTTGTCTTTCAACAACTTTTTCCATTCCGAGTCGATTTTGTCGTTTTGGCTTTGTTTTTTCGTCCTATTCTTAGATATCCGTTCTGCACAATACAATAAATCAAAACAAGCGTATATGGCATTTTAAGTCCGTTATTTGGGTATTTTTACTCGTTTTTAAAGGTAAAAGGTATGTGTAATTAAGCACATACCAAAATCCCCCATACAAAGGAATTTCCTAGTCCTCACTCCCGCAAAGCTATGAAGTAAACATTAACAAAAACTAAGAAACTCAAACCCCCTCGACTAATAACATGTGAAAAGTAGCTAATTTTTTTTCAATATGGAACTAAGAATCAAAAGAAAGTCTTCGACAATCCCGTTTTCACACCATTTTATTTCATACACTAACTTCCTATATTTTGGATTTTACCCTTTTTCTTTCTCGACTACCTGTTTGACTTCCTTATTTTATCAACATTGTGGATCATAGAATGAGAAACGCCCATAGAATAATCTACGGATGTCCTGACGGATAAATTCATCATACCCCAATTTTTTCCACTAGCTTTCAAACCATAGCAAATTAAACAAGATCATTTGTCAATATAAGTCTAAATCTAAGCACTCAATACTTATGACTTGTGAACTTTTTAAACTCCAACATGATATATGATTAAATGTGTGTACCTTGATCAACTCAACATAGATCAATTTTATTTCTATAGTCGAGATTCAAGATGAATCATGACTCAAAAGCAACAACTTAATTAATGAACTGGTAACTTGATTTTAAAGAACGAGATTTTAAACGTGTAAACTTTTTTGCAACATCTTCATCATCATAATCATAAGCTCTTAAAGCTAGGAATGCGTTGCTTAGTTTGAACACCTACCTAGGCCTCACACCCTAAGTAGAAGTCACAACGTCACCGATGTTCTTAGTTTGAAAACCCACCCCGTTGCTAGCGTAGTAGGAAATCACAACAACACCTTCTTCCTATTATGGCTAAGGATAAGTGTCTTAGTTTGAACCCTCACCTAGACCTCGCTTCCTGGTGAGATATCACAACACACCAAATCCTTAGAAGTAAAGATGTCTTAGTTTGAACCCCCACCTCGTGGTTAGCGGAGTGGGATATCAAGAGATCAACACCTTCTAAATTTTGAATAAAGCAAGTGTTTTTTTGAAATGCAACTTCAAGATCCGCATCACAAAATTGGCCAACAGAAAATAAGTTATGTCCAAGTCCCTCAAAGTAGTATACCCTTGAGATAATAACGTTTCCCAGCTGATAGTCACCATACCCCATAATCCTTGCAATCTGGTCGTTCCTGAATCTAACAGTACCCAGAAAGTTACTGACAAAGTTCATGAGCTGAGAGCGATTCCCTGTCATGTGTTTCGAACAGCCGGAGTCCAGATACCAGAGTACAATCTGGACAACCTCTGAGATAATGTCAGAACCATAGTTGGAAATGTTGGCCATAAGAACCGCTTGTGCAGTCGAGAGATCATCACAGTCTGAATCATACGTATCGAGATCCTCAGTCTAGAAAGCAGCATTGTGAGGGATGATTGTCTGAGTTTGATCTGCCAGAATTCTTAGATCTGCAAGAAATGTGAGTTGCTCCTCATCTAATATTTGTCCAGCTTCCTGAGCTTCTGCTAACATTGCATTCTCCTTATACCATGCAGCATTCCTTGGTCGCTTTGGCTGAGTGCATTGCCTAGCCATATGTCCTTCACCTTGGCAGTTATAGCATTTAACAACTCTTGGTTGTCCACTTGTTGTATTTCCCCTTGAACTAGTAGCATTGTTCTTATAAGTAGTACCAGAATAATTTTGCCCTTGTCTCCCCTAAACTTGTTGCACGGTAACCCTGCCATCTTGAATAGTGGCTTAGTTTCTTAGATTAGAGGATGTTCTGAGCTGATTATTGGTAGAAGGAAACCTTGAAGAAGCTACAGCTGTTAGAAAAGCCATTGCTTTATTGAGACAAGCAATTGGATCATCTCAAGGAGAAAACTCCAGAACAGTAAAACCTGAGTTTACAAATGGTGGCTCAGTCATAAGTTATCTAGGAGCTTGAGGTGATTGATAAGCAACTTGTGGAATTACTTGTGGAACAGTTGAGGTTTGATGATTCATTTGAGACTGAAAAGTATGTGATGGTGGAATGGATGAATGATTGAATTGAGCTTGTGATGGATAATGAGATGAGTAATATTGCTTGGGTTGAATTGATGCAAGTTGTAATGGTGAAACTTGTTATGATGGTAAAAACTGTTGTTGAAGTTGAGGATTGTTGTAAGAAGACTCATAAGTGTTGAAGTGAGGTGGTGTCATCTGCTTATTTGCAACGAATGCAAGTGGATCTTGATTGCGTTCATGCATAATACGGACTTCATTTGCATGGAGTTCGTGTTGTTCAAGATAAGCATGAAGTTGATCAAAGTTGGAGGTATGCAAATCTTTAACTAGCTTGACATCAGTCACAAACTTAGTCCATTCAGGTGGAAGACTGTTTAAGAACTTGAAATTGCACCATTTTTATCTTGTAGATGTTCATATCATTGATTAGTTGAGTAAATCACAAGTAATACGTATGAAGTGATCCCTCTTTGATGTGAGTAAACTTATCAAATGCATCAACAGCTTACACACTCTTTCTTGCTTTGTCAAAGATGTACATAGCATCAGTAATTGAACACTTTCCCATAAATATTTAGCAACTCTGTGATGATTCACATGTGAATAGATATCAGCAGGAAGGCCTTGAAGAATGATATTGGTCGCTTTCATATCACAATCAGCTTAAATTTTCTCCGCAGCAGATAATTCAGCATATTTCTTCGTTCTGATCACTCCATTGTCTTCAACTGTAGGCCAAATGAGAAGACCATGTTCAACAGATTCAAGTATCTGATATGTGTGAAATACACATATCCGTTATTACCAAAATTTACCCTAAATGACTAAAAACACTGTGAAAATGGCAAAAATACACTTGTTTTGTGTTTTGTGTATGCAGGTATGGATATAGCAAAAATCACAAGAAAACCGTCAAAAACGGGCAAACACGGACACGAGAACGGAAGAGTGCACAAAAGCCGGAAGCCTTCTATGAAAAAGTCAATATCAAAGAAAGTCAACCCTGGGTCAAACAAAGTCAACCACAAAAAAACCCAAAATTACCATTTGAGTCCCTCAAGTTTCCTAGAATTACACAAATGGTCCCTTAAATTTATGGGCTTAAAACCTTATAAATTACCATCACACGGATCATGCCATAACATAGGCCCAATACCCTAGCCCACTTTCCTTTTCAATAACTCCAGGGACCATTATTGCCAAGTTTGAAAATCATTTTATACTAGAACCTTTGATAAACAAAACACAAGGACTGATCTTGCCATTTCTCAAAGTTCAAACATATTTACCCCTTTTCAGTTTTAAAATAGGCGGGTAAATCCAATTACTGTTCATCATCTTCTCCAAAGATTACCCATGGTCAAAACAAAGGGTTTTCTCATGAAGGATATATGGATAATCAAAGTGGGTCTACATCAATAAAAAAAAATTTATAGCAGGGATTATTGTGTCATAATCTTGAGCTCTCATTGGCTAAACTCAGCGAGAATCACACGTGGCTAGCGTGACAAAAAGCACAAGTGAAGATGATTTTGCACATGGATCAAATCAATACAACATAAAACAAGTCCTCACTAAGGATTGCCACGTTGGAAATTAGTTGTGATTCCACATAGGGTTGATCTATCGGTGGAAATGAATTCCCAATGATTGGATATTTGTACGGGCAAGATCAAAAGGAGCGTGTGATGCAAGGGAGGCCTAGAATCTTCATCAGCTGGCTATAAATAGCCCTCACTATCACACACACACACACAGTTAGTGAGTAGCTTTTAGTTTTTAGCTTAAACTTTTATTTTTAGCTTATATAATTTTACTTTCAGTTTTTGTAATTTCCCTTTTTAAGTAATGTAATCAAGTTTAATTAATGAAATTCAGTTCTATTTTGTCATAAGCTCTTTTAAATCTTACTCATAAGCTCTCATTGTTCCTTTTCAACCTATAAGCTACTATGTCACAAGCCCTCATAAGCTCAGTTGCAGCTCTCATGAGTCTATAAGCTCATGATTTGAGCTTAAGCCAGTCCTAATCATACCTAAACATCTAAAATCAGAATCAACTACCTACCTTTACTCATTTTGGACTTATTAAGCTTTGGAAGGGGAGCTAGGCATGGAAGAGCTCCCATGGACTTAAACTAGCTTATCTATTTGATAAGCTAGAGCTTGTAGCTGTTAAATTGACTTTGAGCTTCTGTTTTGTTGAAGCAATTATAAGTTCTCTTTTAAATTCCTTGGCATTTAAAATTCTAGCTTAATATTTACTTAACTGCTTAATCAGTTGTGCTTATCTGCTTTCTTAGTGCTTATTTGTGTTTTAAATTGCTTCTTAATCATGTTATTTTATCTGTTTTTAGTTTAGTATAGTTAGATCTTAGATTTGTGTTTAATCTGTCATCAAACCATAAAAACCAAAAATATCATTAGCATAGTGTAGATTTTAGATTTCTGGCTTATTCAGTTGTTTGATCATGTTAGTTAAGCTAGAAATAAGTTTTTAGTTATCTGGTATTGATGTTTAGTTAAGTGGAATTTAATTTCAAAAGTTTTTCAAATCTGTCATGGACCTAAAGGAGTGTTTGGTTTTATGCAGTTTGACCTCTTAAAGTCAAACTGCATTGTGAATTTTGCTTGAGATAGTTGTGCAATCATTTTTAATTAGTTTAGAAAGAGTTTTCATAGGTCAAAATTCAAATTTGAAAAAGTTAGGGCTTAATATCATTGTCTCAGCACCAGGGTACTTAATCCCTTTCTCTTTGATTGTAAAAGTTTGATCCAAGCCTTAGAAGGCTTGGATTTGGATTGCTAAGTGTTTGTGCACTCTCATTAAGTAGGTTTAATGAAGTAGAAACTAATTTGGTTACCTGAATTTTGGATTTGTGCACTAACTATTTGCATCAGCAGTACTAACATCAGTTAGTACTGCTGAACTTTTGAACTTCATTTCAGCTTAATATGGTAGGGTCTAGGAGCTTATTTTCATATATCTTATAGAATAGTCATAGCTTAATGTAGAATAGGACTTGCCTTTCATTTTCTAGCTTAATTAGTTAAGATAATTCAGATTAAAAGTTTTCAAAAAAATCCAAAAAGCCAAAAACAGTAGGTCATATCAAGTAGCTTTTAATTCTGAATTTTAGCTTATAGGAATAGGTTTTATAAGTTAGATTCATAGCTTAATAGTTGTTTAACTAGCTTTCAAAAGCTAAGGTTCTGAATTTGCTTAATAAGCATTTGAGCTTATTGGATTTTTAAGTTTTAAATTTCCTTTTCTGAGTTAGCAGTTTTTGCTCTTAGATTTAAGTAGCTTAATGTGTTTTAAACTAAAGTAGCTTTTCATTTCTAGTTTCCTTACATTATAAGCTGTTAGGAACATCTTTTGAATTTAGATTTGAGCTTATATTGAAGCTAGTGCAAGCTTTTAAGTGAAAATCAGCAAAAACAAGCTCAAACCCCTTCTTTCTGTAGACAGCTTATTCATAAGCTGTTTCAGTGCTTATTTTTCATTTTCAGACCAAAAGTTCAGTTTTAAAGTTGCTTAAAAATAGGTTTTTAATAAGTTTGGGTATTCAGTTTTTGATAAAAGTGAAAAAAAAATGTATGGATAAGTCAAAAATCACAAGAAAACAGTCAAAAGCGAGCAAACACGGCAGAGAATCAGAAGAGTACAAAGCTGAAGCCCTCCAAAAGCCCAAAGCCTTAGCAATTTTATCTTCAAGGGCCAATCTTGCAATTTTCGAAAGTTATTTATAACTGAAAGTAGAGAAAAGAAAGACGAGGGCCAAATGTGCAACCCTTCCAAACTACAATAGTTTTAACTGTCAAAAAAGGAGCGGGAACTCCTTTTACTATTCATCGTCTCTCCCATTTCACCCCATGGTTTAAAACAAGGGGCAAATCAAAATTAAAGGGTGCGTTGGTCAATTCAAGGAAGCGCAAGCACAATATGAAGGGTCAAATTAGTCTAATCAAGGGGCTACTTATCCATGCAGCTCAAAGGCCACTAATCAATGAAAGAAGCCACAATGTGATGGGTATTTGTGCTAAACTCATCACAAACTAAACAAACGTCACATCAAAGAATGCCAGCCTGGCAATCCTCAGGTGTCCACAAAATAATCCAACGTCCCACAATATAGATCAAATGATTGAAGAAAATGATTGGCCAGGATTAAAAGTTTGGTGAGCAAGGCTAGAGGTCCTAGAAGCTTCAGTTGGGCATTATAAATAGGCCTCATCCTCTCACACACGAGATATCTAGTCTTTTTCTTTTTATCTAAGTTTTTAGTAATTTAGTTTAAATTCATAATTTTCTTAAATGTAATTTCCTTTTTCAAGTATTGTAATCAGCTTCTTTAATTAATGAAATTCAGTTTTTAGTATTCTAAATCTCGTTTTCTAAGCTCTCATTTTAAGTCATATTGTCTCAGTAAGCTAATAAGCTCAATTTAAGCTCTTTCAGTCTATAAGCTGAAATAAGAGCTGTTTGAATTCAGTATTAATCTTACTTAAAACCTTTATTAGTTTTAAAACTTACATGGATCCATATTGTATCTAAGCTTTTGAGGGGATCTTTTACCTTGAGAGATCTCCAATGCTTATTCTCTAGCTTAGTCATAAGCTAGAGAGCTAGTAGCTGCTTTATTGGTTCCTTGTTTAGCTCAAGGATTCAAGTGAGTTTCTCTTTTTATCATCTCCAATTTCAGTATGACAAAATGCTTAGTTTAGTTTTATATGCTTAATAGTGTTATTTGCTTATTCTCCTTGCTTATAGTGTTAATGTCTTTACTTAGTTCTTATTAGTTATGTTTCTTTATTGTTTTTTGCTTAAGTTGTTATAGAATCTTTAGTTATCAATTTCTGTCATAAAACTCATAAAATCCAAAAATATTAGTTTAATTAGTTAAGATCTTAGAATTTTGCTTATTCAGTTGTTTAATCATGTTTGATAAGTTTGTTTTAAGCTAGTTTTTATCTGGTATTCAGCACTTGTTCATTAGATTTCTCTTAAAAAGCTTTTCTCAACTCTGTCATAATGGTTAAGTAGTGTTTGGTTTAGTGCAATCTCAAAATTACACTAGCAGTACTAACCTCAGTTAGTACTGCTAAACCTTTGCACTACCAGTACTAACCTCCAAGTTAGTACTGCTTTCATAAGTTAGTACTGTTAGCTTTAATTTTAGTAGAATTAAGTTTAGTTTCAGCTTATTTAGATTTAGTTTTCATTTTCTAGCTTATTTCATTGCTTATTTAGTTTTTTTTAAAAAGTCAAAATTGCACCAGCAGTACTTTCAAGTGAAAGTACTGCTGAAATTCTTTTACACTAGCGGTACTAACCCAAGTTAATACTGCCGTGTTCTTAGCCTAGTTTAGATAAGTAATTTTAAGATTTAGCTTATTAAATTCAGTAGAATTTAAGTTTTAATATAGCTTAATACGGTTTAAGTCTTAATTTGCAATTTCTAGCTTATTGTCTTAGCTTATTTAGCTGTCAAAAGTCACAAAAAACCTGAAAACTCCAAAAACAGTACTTAGAATCTTTAGGATTTAAATTTGTTAATTCAGTTTTTAAGTTTAGATTGGTACAGCTTAAATAGATAGCTTTATAAGTAGTTTATAAGTTTCAAAGTTTTCGAGTCCAATTTTGCTTAATAAAGTTTTTATCTGCTTGGAATTGTGTGTCTTTGCTTATTTCTGTGTTTGCTAGTTTCTTGGATCAATTTCAGTAGCATTAAAAGTACTCTAAGCTTTGTTTTCTTTGTACTTTAGTTAAGCATATCATAAGCTTTTCAGAACTTCTTTCCTTTTTCATTTTGATCTAGATTTGAGTTTTTTTTATAGCTTATTTTCTAAAAACAAGGGAAAAGCCCTCCTTTCTGTAACAGCTTAAAGATAAGCTCTTTGAGAGCTTATTTGTGAGTTTCAGCCCAAGTAGCTTTTATTAATTTTGTTTCCCCTAGTTTCCTCTACAACTTTGCTTCTTTGAGTTTTGCATTTTAAGCACTTTTCAAATTTCACCTTAATTCGGGCCTTAGTTTGTTGTCGGGATAGATTCTCAGGGTAGAAAGTGCAACTTTTCGATTTTAATTTTTTTTTTTCGTAGTCCTCGTTAGTTTGTTAGTTCCCCCGTTAGTTTCTTAGGTTTTGCTCCATTAGTTCTTAGTTAAGTTTTTAATTAGGTTTATTTATGTTTAATTAGTATTTAGGTGGATTTTTAATTGTTTAATTAAACTTTTATAAAAAGATAAAATTAGGGCTTTTGTTTTTAATAATCTTCGGCAATTTTTCTTTATCTAGTAAAATTTTAGTTTACATTTTTAGGACTTAAAATTTGTTTAATTGCTTAATTGTCATTATTTGTTGTTTCTTAATTTCATAGCAATAGCTTATCCAAAATATCTTTGTTCCATTCAAATCAGGATCCGAACCTAAAACGTGGTTTCAATCTCATAGGTCATTGGGGAAACGACGGTGATCATACTTGCCGGTTTAATTCGTATTCTTTATATCTTTGTGAGTGGAATTGTCCAACGGGTTACTTGGGGATTTCCTTAATTTCTCTATAAGGTTTTTATCTTATTTTGTACGTATGTAAAACACTACGAATCCGCTTTTGCGCCGTTGCGGGGACTAGTGTCTACGAATCCTAGTTTTTGTTTGCATGATTTGGTTTGAAGATCCTTTCGTCCTCGAAATGTTTCATTTTGTTTTTAAACTCAAAATAAAGAAAATTATAAAATATAAAAAGAAAAATATTTTCCCTTTTTCTTTTTAGTATAAAAAAAAAAAATAGGAAAATCAAAAAATAAAAAAAAACTAGTCCTTTAAAGAAATTTAAAATAAACAAAGTTGGTAAAATAGAACCCCCAACAAATATTATCTTCTATGAGATATTATCTTTTCAATTTCGGGAAACTTGCAATTCGTTCCCAAATCGTAATCAAAGATTTAACACTTGCCTTTTGTGTTCTCTCCAAGTAACGGCTCATCCTTGAAAGCTATTTTCAAGAGCTCACCGTGAAGTAGTTGATTAATTTGGTTTAAGTCTCTTTCGTGTAATCGTAAAAAAGAAAAAAAAAAAAAAAAATAAACTTTAGTGTAAGGTTTTTTGCTTTTTAGTTATCCTTTTTATGCGCACTCGGTTCGCAATATCATGAGCGTCAACACACAAATTTTCCGGTTGTTGAAAATTTGATTTAGAAGATCCAATGTTGTAACTAAAACGGTTGTTCCAATGGCCGACAATGAACAATGCCAAAATGGTTTACAAGCACCCATCGAGGGGTATGAAGATGCTATAGTTGTTCACCGATCAATGCTAATAATTTCGAGTTAAGCAACTGTAATCAATCTTGTGCAAAGCTAATAAGTTCCGGGTAGACAAGATCCCACAATCACCTTTGATTTTTTAATCAAAGTCACTCACGTTTAGACATCCAGACGTTCGAACACTGCGGTTAAGCTTTTTGCTTTTCCCTTTTTTCTAGGCGGGTGAAGCCCGAGAATTTAGGTTTTTTTTTTTTTTTTTTTTTTTTTTTTTTTTTTTTTTTTTTTTTTTTTTTTTTTTTTTTTTTTCTTTTTTTTTTTTTTTTTTTTTTTTTTTTTTTTTTTTTTTTTTTTTTTTTTTTTTTTTTTTTTTTTTTTTATTTTATTTTTTTATTTTTTTTTTTTTTTTTTTTTTTTGACATGGAACCTCATAGATCAATTCTACATGGACGTCCTTGTTTCTAAATTCATTAATCAATACTTCCCACCTTCAAAAACCATTACTATCGGAAGAGATCATTACTTTTATCAAAAAGCCAACGATTCCTTTAATGAAGCATGGGAAGTTTTAAAGGACTCCTTGTCAATTCTCACCATGGCTTTTCGAACTCCACCAACTTGTACTTTTTACAATTCTTTTGAATTCAGCTCAAGATGCATTAGATTCTGCAAGCAGGTGGCAATTTCTTAGACAGGATGCTCAAGAAGTTTAGCGATTATTGAGAGCAGTCAAAGTTCGTTACTCCAGAAGTGTGCTATGATTCAAGAGTGAGTAGGATGCTCTCTTTCTATTCTTCACCTTCCAATAATTCTTTCGATATGCAACAAATAGCCGCTTCTCTCGAGGATAAAACTGATATCAAGATGAACCAATGAAGAATCAAGAAGCTTTAGTTGTTACTACTCCTGCACCAGTAAAGAAACAAGTTGAGGATGTATGTGTCACTTGTGGTCACCATTTTAACCTTTGTCCGTTAATCGAGGAGGAACGATTTTCCGTTTTTCATGACAATATTCAACATTCACACACCGCCGCCGTTGGGATTTTTTCCAAAGGGAAAACCAACCATTCCAATTGCATGTCAAATGAAGCCTACCAGGTTTCAATCAACCGAATGTCCAAACCAACCAAAACCGTTACCAAGGAACCAATTCTAACTTCAACCAAAACCGTGGAGGAAAATTTTAATCAAAACCTTCAAAACAAACCAGAATCAAGGTTTATCCATTCTTCACCATACCAAACACCAAAAACCCAATCAACCAACAATCAATCAAGTTTTACCTTACCAACTCCAACAAATAGTGTTTGAAAAGGATTTTGAATGCTAGACGTCAAAGCAAAACGATGCAGTATAAAGTATTGCAAAATCAAAATCAAGGATTGCAAAATCAAATGGCAAATGTTACAAGTTTGTTAACAAGCCTTTGCACCAAATTTGATGATTTAGGCAATTCCAACCAGACTTCAAGTTCTTTACCAAGCAATACCATTCCAAACCCAAGAAGGAAGCCAAGGCAATTACAACTCGTAGTGGTATTTCATACCGTGGGACTCCGATGTCACCACGTGGTGGAAAAGGAAAGTGATGGTGACAAAGGTTACGGAGCTACCAAGCACCGAAGACATCCAACTTCTATTGATCAAGAACATTCCTAAAAACAAAGAACCAATCGAAGGCTTCTTTCGTTGCCAACAAGTCAAACCTAATTTGCTTACCCATCGAGACTCAACAAAGAAAGATTTGAAAAGGATGATATCCTAGCTTCAAAGTTTATGGAAATTTTCGTAATCTTCATTTTGAGCTAAGTTTCGGGATGCTCTCATTTCATATGCCAAGTATGCTCGATGTTCATAAAAGATGCTAATAACAAAGACAAGTTGATCGAAGTAACCAAACACGTTGATGAAAAAGTGCTAGTGCGGTTGTCCTTAAAAAGCTTCCAGAAAAGTAGGTGACCCCGGTCGATTTCTCATTCCATGTGTTTTTTCAGAGTTCGATAGTTACTTAGCCTTGCGATTTAGGGGCTAGTATCTAATCTTAATGCCTTTATCCATCTGGAAAAGCTTAAACTCTCAGCCTAACCGAAACAAAAAATGGTATTAGAATTAGCGACGTACAATTTCCAAACCAACCGGTGTAGCTGAAAATGTTTTTGTCAAAGTAGGAAAGTTTTACTTTCCCGCCGACTTTGTTGTTCTTGATTTTATAGCCGATCCTCGAGTACCGTTAATACTCGGGCGACCCTTTCTTAGGATGGCTCATGCTTTAATTGATGTTTACGAAGGAGAAATTACTCTTAGGAATGATGATCAATCGTTAACCCTTAAATGTGGTGATGCACCTTCCATTTCATACAACAATCTCGAATCATTGAAGAAGGTTGATCTAATCGATGCTACTTGTGAAGAGTACTCACAAGAATTTACTGGATTTTCGATCCGTTGCTTACATCAATCCATCTCATACTTCGATCGTTGTATTTCAACTTCATCTCCAACATTACTCACTTTTATGAAGAAGCGATTTTTCTTACTCTTTGAGAAAAGCGACGTTTCATAGCAATCGTTTGTGAATACAGTTTCACCGTTTTCGATGCTAGTACTATGATTCCGAAGGGTGACTTCACTTCTCGAGGAACTTCCTCAACAATGATCCGTTACCTCACCAAACCAAGGATGATTACTTACCCGAAATTCAAATAAGATCTTAAAGTTGTTGACCAAAGAAGTCTTCAGTCGAATTGCTACTTCTTATGAACCGAAGTTGAAATTCCGATGTCGAGCTTAAGGAGTTACCTCGCATTCGAGTGTGCGTTCTTAGAGGAAAATAACCAAACTTCCAGTCATATTTCAAACGATTTGAGCCAAGAATGAAAAGACCTCATCATTCATGTTTTGAAAAAACAGAAAACAAGCAATTGCTTGGACAACTTTCTGATATCCGTGCATATGATCAGTGAAATTTTGCTCACAATAAATCCTTTTCGAAGATGATTACCAAACCTTCAGTCCAACATCAAAGGGGTTACCTAAAATCCACGACGTCTCAAGAAAGAAGTTGAAAAACTTTTGACGCGGGATTGATTTATCAATTTCGGATAGTCCTGGGATTTAGTCCGTATTGTGTCCTAAAAAGGTGTATGACGTTGTCACAATGAAGAAAATGAGTGGTGCTACAAGATTGTCACGGGATGGAGGTTGTATCGAGATTATCGAAAGTTAACCGAAAGCAAACTTGCAAAGACCATTTTGTTCCCTTCATGGACCAGATTGTTAGAGCGATAGCGGCAACGAGTTTTATTGTTTTCTTAGTGGTTTTTTAGGATATGTTCAAAATCCCATTGAACCTAAAGATCAGAAAAAACTACTTCACGTGCCATACGGTACTTTGCGTACCGTCGTTATGCCATTCGGTTTGTGCAATGCACCGGAACTTTCCCAACGTTGTATGATGCCATTTTTCACGATATGATCGAAAAAAAACGATGGAGGTTTTTATGGACGATTTTTTCAGTTTTTGGAGATTCTTTTTCCTCGATGTTTGCCAATTTAGATAAAATGCTTAAAAGGGTGAAGAACTCCAAATTAGCACTAAAATTGGGAAAAGAGTCATTTTCAATGGTTAAAGTAGGCATTGTTTTTAGGAACATAAGATCTCTAGAAAGGAATTGAAGTCGATAAGGCCAAAGTTGATGTAATTTCTAAGCTTCCTCACCCAACACCCGTCAAAGGAATTCGAAGTTTTCTCGGACATGCTGGATTTTATCGAAGATTTATCAAAGACTTTTCCAAAAAACTCTCGACCATGCCCATCTGTTAGAGGAAAAACATCTTTATTTTTTCGGAAGGATTGCATTCTTAGCTTTTCAACATTTGACCGAAGCTCCAATTCTCATTGCTCCAAATTGGGACCAACCTTTTGAAATCATGTGCGATGCAAGTGATTATGCAATAGGTGCGGTTCTAGGGCAAAGGATTGAGAAGCATTTCCGACCAATTCATTATGCAAGTAAGACTATGACAGAAGCAGAATCAAACTACACAACAACCGAGAAAGAAATGCTTGCAGTTGTTTATGCTTTCGAGAAGTTTCGATCATATCTAATCATGAACAAGAGTGTTGTTTACACGGACCACTCCGCTTTGAAATACCTTTTCAACAAGAAAGACGCCAAAGCAAGATTGCTTCGATGGGTCTTACTTCTTCAAGAATTTGATTTTAAGGTTATCGATACCAAGGGAGCTGAAAACTATGCAGCCGATCACCTCTCTCGTCTTGAAAACCCTTATGAGAATATTTTTGATCCAAAAGAAATTACCGAGACTTTTCCTTTAGAGACTTTAAGTGTGTTAACTTCCAAAGACCAAAGTACCCCGTGGTTCGCCGACTTTGCTAACTACCACGCGGGGAAATTCATTAAAAAAGGAATGTCGACTCAAGAGAAAAACAAGTTCTTTAAAGATGTAAAACATTATTTTTGGGATGACCCTTTTCTTTTCAAGACTTGTGCGGATCAAATAATCCGAAGGTGTGTAGATGGCAAAGAAGCTCTCGAAATTCTCGAAGCTTGTCACAGTGGACCCACCGGGGGACACTATGGTGCCAACTTTACCGCCAAGAAGGTTTTTGATGCCGGTTTCTTTTGGCCTACCATTTATAAGGATGCTTTCGAATTTGTCAAATCTTGTGATGCATGTCAAAGACAAGGCAAAATCTCTCAACGTGATGAGATGCCTCAAAATGCAATCCAAGTTTGTGAGATTTTCGATGTATGGGGTATCGATTTTATGGGACCTTTTCCGTCGTCTAGAGGTAACAAATATATTCTAGTAGCCGTCGACTATCTTTCCAAATGGGTTGAAGCGGGAATAGCGCCTCTCCCACCAACGTTGCTAGGGTGTTGTTATTAAGTTCTTAAAATCCCTTTTCTCCCGATTCGGTGCTCCGAGAGCAATCATAAGCGATCGTGGGACCTATTTTTATAACGACAAATTTGATAAAGTTATGTCTAAATATGGTGTCACTCATCGTCTTTCCACTCCTTACCACCCTCAGACTAGTGGTCAAGTTGAAGTCACAAATCGAGGTCTCAAAAGAATTTTAGAGAGGATGGTAGGAGAAAACGTTTTGCATCATGGTCCGTACAAACCTAGATGATGCATTATGGTCTTTAGGACCGCTTACAAGACTCCAATTGGATGCACTCCGTACAAGTTAGTTTATGGTAAAGCGTGTCACTTACCAGTTGAACTAGAACACAAGGCATATTGGGCTCTCAGCATGCCATCTTCTGATGTAAAGACCGTGGGGTCCTTACCCGGTGGGCGATCATCGAATGCTCAACTCAATGGAACTTAACGAGTTCGTGATCAAGCTTTAGCACGAATTCGCTAATTACAAGGAGAAGACAAAGAATACATGGATTCCAAGATAACGAAACCGAATCTTCAATGTTGGTGATCAAGTCTTGCTTTTCAACTCCCGATTAAAGATTTTCTCCGGAAAGCTTAAATCCCAATGGTCTGGACATTTCACAATCACCGAAGTTTATCCTTATGGCACTTTAAACATGCTAGACTTGAAATCGTTAGTAAATGAAAACTTGTGCTAATCTCAAGTAGATTTTAAATATGCCAAGTTGGATTTTATATAGGCTAAGTATTGTGCAAATTTCTTTTTGAAGAATAATGAAAATGATAGTTGGTTGTTTAGATTTAGGATGCTAAACAAAGTTTATTTGGAAAAAGATTTAAAGGTTATAAGAATAAACTTGTTGGTTTTCTTCCACGGAAGTTCTTTAAAATGATTAATTATAAGTGGTGTTCTCTTTATTTTTTACAAATTTAGAGTTTTACTCTTAAAAGTCTAATCAACATATTCTGAGAAAAAGCTTTATCGATGATGAGTCAAACATCATTGGTAAATAAGAATTTTAGTTCAAGTTTATACTTTGGTTTTCTAAAACGAAAATTTTCTATTTGCACAAATAATATGTTAAATCAATTAATTAGTGTTAATAAAAAAAAATCTATAAAAATATAGTTGGTGAATAAAAGGATGCAAGTTATAAATCCTAAGTGTCAACAATTAATATACAAACTCCATCGCAATAAAGTACATGGGCATTTTGTCGATTCGCTCCCGAGTGTTGAAGCGAAAGAAAGGGTGGAGGTTGGTTATTTAGGGTTGGTTTCCATTTAAGTACGCGAGCTCTTGTCGGAGGCTGTTGGCGATGTGTCGTCGAAAGGAAATGTGATACCGATTCCTAGTCCTATAAATAATTGTAAATAGTAATTTATAATGTTGCAAAGTTAGAAACTAAATAGTAAAAGTTTATTTTCTAAAACAAAGGTATTCTTTTGAAGCTTAAGGTTTGCAAAAAGTCTACACGGCTTCTTTCATCGAAATTCATTGCGTTTCGGTTTTAGTGTAGGTCCTTATCAACGGATCTCAATGAGCCTTAAACGACTTATAGTTCTATGAATAAATCCAAAGAAACTATGAGAGACGATAACACTAGAATTCAAATTTGTCGGGAATATCAATATCTCATACAAGATGAACACAAGAACAACAATACTAATCTGCTATAGTTACATTTACTATTTGATGTAAACGATCAATCAACTCACACATATGTTTACAATAACTTTTCTACGTTCCTATTATAAGATTAAAAGGAACCTAAACGCGTTAAGAGATAATGGCTTATCTCTTCCTAGAAAAACGCTAAGACGATAAACTATTACTCTTTTACAACCAGACTTTACTATTTGACATATCATGTATTAACTTTAATACTGCCAGACCTAAGTTAAAGCTGGCAGACTTAACTTGCTTCTACCAAACTTACCTTTCTATTACTAACTGTACTAAATCTATCCTTTTCAGTACTAATTTAACACTTAACAGACATAACTTTAATCTAACAGTATTAAGTTCCGTTTACAATATTTTCATAAACAATCCTACCAGAACATTGATCTTCATTCAGAACTTCAAGTTCCGTCGGAATTATTCTTGATCTTTAAATTACTTTAAGCGTCTTTGTGCTGTTAGAGGATTGTCTTAAACTTCTGTCTTCAAAATAATAAGTCTTTATGTCTTCAAATCTTGACAGCAACTAGTCTTTAACTCTTGTATCAGCAACCTTGACAATGTTGTACATCAAAACATAAAGTTTCAGTTTTTCATCACTTCCAGGTGTGTTAACTCCTGTGAGAGGTGAATCATTGAAAATGTAAATGGATTTGATGTCTCTTTACCAGTTAGCCATTAACTCTGGAGTAGTCAGTTCTTTGGCCACCAGAAAGGTGCATGTCCATGGTCAACTGAAAACCATTTCAACTCTCAGTACTTGAAACATTGGTGAGTTGAATACCATATGATTTTTGCCAACCATTCAGCCATCAAGATTTGATATGCCTTTACCTGTAGCCGTTTGCTCAGTGCTAGTCATGCTTTTGTTAACATTATATGGTGCATAGAAATACCATACAATTTTTGGTAAAATTGTCAACCATGGAACGGATTTGATAGGTCTTTACCAAGCAGCCGTTTGCTCTTGGACTAGTTAGCTTCTTAATTGTCTTGTTAAACATGGGTGAACCAAAAACCATTTGGGGGTTATGTGTGGTTGGTTAGCCAATAGCCAACACTCAAACCCTTTCTTCTTCTCCATGATCAGATGTGACTAAGTCATCATCATTTGAATCTTCAAATTCTTCTAACTGTTGTTTCACAAATTTGATCAGCTCCAAAGCCATAGAGCTTTCTTCTTCAGTTTCTAGCTTCAATTTCAACATTTGTGAAAGTACTTCCTTTGTCAGAGGGTATCTGTTTTCCACAAACATATGAAAAACAAGTCCAGTACTTGTCATGATAGTATGTACCCCTGAGGAGCTATGTAACTTCCAGCTTATAAGCTTCCAATTTTGCTGTGTATCCCAAAAGTCAGCTGTATCACCTTGATTAAACATAATCATCAGATCTCCCCAAAGCATCCTGTCAAATCCTTCAGGAAGCCTATCTTTATATTCTTCCATGACTAGCTCATAAATAACTTTCAAATCTTCTCTGTCCAAAATTGATAAAACTCCCATTAAGGTGCGAAAGAATCTCTGATGACCATTACTTCTTGTTACCTTATTCAGATATATATCTTCATCAGGTTTGGTTTGATCATGTTGAGGTTTAGTTGTAAGAAAAAATGATTGCCATTCAATAATGGGATATTGATGATCAAGACTCTCAACATCAATCACTTTGTCCTCATCAGGAGATATATGCAAGCATATCTTCAAATCATCATCTTCTCTTGTGAGACTAGAGCCATGCTTTCTCCTTTTTGCTTTTAACTTCCTCCTTGTGCCTAACTTCCTTTTCTTTGCTCCTTCTTCCTCTTGAGCTTCCTCATGAACAGATTCATCCTTCTTTTCTTCCTCTTTATCATCATCTTTCTCATTCATCTTTTTGATTGCTCTCTCATCTTCTTCAGATCCAATAGCCACAAAAGTCTGATCTTGCTTCTTGTATCTCTCATACAGTACTTGAATCTCCTCAAATGACTTAGACTTTAACTCAGCATGCTTCTTGTTTGCGACATGTTTCAGATAAGTGATCATCTGATTTCTAAGCTGAGATATTGTTGGTGGCTTGTTTCTGATAATAGCACTCCTTTGTTCTGCAAGAAACTTCCTTTGGGCAGCAATTGTGTCATGTAAGAACTTTGCTCTTTCCTCAATAGTATATTGCTCCCTTTCTTCTTGTTGAATCTTTTCTGCAAGAATCTGATCTGCATTTAATCTTGCTTGAATGTAATCAAATTCAGTTGCCAGTGCCTCTCTTGCAGCTTCTTCCTCTTGCTCTACCAATCTTCTAGCCAGAAGTGCATCAAGATCAATTTGTCTTTGTGTTTTTTGAGCTTGCACTCTTTTAGCTTCCTCTAAATCTGCTAACTCTTGAAGCTCTTTTGATGTCTTTGATGCTTGAACTTCAGCTTGAAGGTCCTCTTCAGTCATTGGCTCCTTTCCTTTTCTCCTTTGAACCCTTTCTGCCTCACCAGTATTAACTTCAGCAGCATTAACTTCACCAGTATTAATTTGAGCTGAAGATGTACTATCAGGATTAAGTTCAGCAGTATTAACTTGAGCAGTATTAACTTGAGCTGAATCAGGTTCTTCAAAATGAAGAATTTTGGTAGGAGTTTTTGTAGACTTTGATTTTCTTTTGTAAATCTTGCTACCAAGAGGTGCTTGTGATCCCTTAAACCCTTCTGAAGCTACATTTGTTAAGATCTGTGCAGCCTCCAAAGTGGAAGGACTTATTTGTTCTTCTTGAGCCTCCCCTGAACTCTTGCTCTTTTCAGGAGTAACAAATATATCTCCTTGATCTGTTTCAAAAGGAACTTCTTGATCCTGACCCTCTGCATCCTTAGCTTCTTTACTTTTCCTCTTCTTCCTCAACTTGTCTTCAAGCTTTTTAACCTTCTCATTCAGCTTGAAGATTTCTGTTCCAAGCTTCCATCTTCAAGAGCTTCTGTCACTTTCCTTGGTTCAAACTGAGATAGAAAGCAAGCAAAAAGACAGTGTTGTTGATCTTTATGATTGCTTCTTTGGTGAGCTTGAATGTAGCTCACTAGAGCATGAGCCTCAGTGATTTTCTTGAGAGAGCTTCTAGTCTGAACAGGTGTATTGGGATCTCCAAGGATTTGACTTTGAGGATGGGCATTATGAATCCTTAGAGTGGGGTTGGTGATGACATCTACCTCATCAGGGAGATTGTTGAAATCAGTAATAACCCCATCATCATCATAAGAAGCTTGTTCAAAAATACCTTCACTTGATTTATCATAAATTCTTATTTCAGGCATCTCATCATCATCATCATCAGAGAAAACCTCTTCTACATTATGAGCACTAGGAGCGACAGCTTCTATATGACCAGGAGAAACTTGCTCATCACCAGTATTAAAATCACTACTACCAGTATTAACAGGATTAGTACTGGTAGGTGTTTTTGTAGGTACTGGTCCTTGGTGCTTCAAAGCAAGTGCATCAAGCTCTTTTCTAAAGACCATAATGTCATCAGCAGACTTGGATATTGGAGTAGAAGATGGCTTCTTTGAGGAGTGACTCTTCTTTGTAGCATTGTGTTCAGATCCAGCTGCTGTTCTAGAAGTAGAAGAAACCACAAGGAGTTCTTCAGCCTCTTCAGTCTGCACATCAATGTCATTGACCTCTTTTGAACCTGCAGGGTTAGCTTGATTTTGCAAAGATACAGGTATATAGTTCATAGAGTCTGTAAGATAGTCTAAGTCAAACATCCACCTATGTCCTAATCCCTGCACATTGGGTTTTTCCTCTAGAAAGTTAACATGAAGATTTACTTCCACTCTCTTGGTGACTAAGTTATAAACCCTAAAGGCTTTACTGTTCACAGAGTAACCAACAAGAAAACCCTCATCAGACTTTCCATCAAACTTTCCTAGTGGGCTAAGAGTATTGAGAATGGTCACATGGCACCCAAATGGTCTTATGTAGCTAAGGATTGGTTTGTGGCCAAACAAGAGCTCATAAGGTGTTTTGTTCTGAGGCTTGGTCACCCTTACCCTGTTGAAGGTATAGCAAGCAGTATTGACTGCTTCTGCCCAAAAAGTGGTAGGCAAGAGTGAGTCAGCTAGCATAGTCCTAGCAGCCTCTATAAGGGTCCTATTCATTCTCTCAGCAACCCCATTTTGCTGAGGAGTTCTTGCATTACTAAACTCCTGTTTTATACCCTTTTCCCCACAGAACTCAAGCATACCCCTGTTCTTAAATTCAGTCCCATTATCTGATCTAATGATTTTTACTTTTTGATTAAGTTGGTTTTCTATCTGTTTGATAAAAGTCTTAAGAATGCCACTTGTCTCATCCTTTTTGGCTAGAAAGAAAACCCAACAGAACCTTGAACAGTCATCAGTAATCACTAGACAGTAACTTGCATGGTTGATACTCCTCACAGAAGTTGGTCCAAATAAATCCATGTGCAAGGTATGTAATGGGTGGGTCACATATCTATCCATCTTGGCTTTACAGGAGGCCTTGTGTTGCTTTCCCTTCTGACAAGCAACACAAGTGTGGTCATTTTTGAAACTCTTGGAAGGTAACCCTCTAACTAGATTATCCTTTACAAGTTTATTTAAATTTTTGAAATTAAGGTGACCTAACCTCCTGTGCCACAATTTAGCTTCATTAGATGAGGCTTTTGCTAATAAACAAGTGTATCCTTTTGAAGAATCAACAGTTTTCATATCAAAAGTATACATGTTGTGTTGCCTAGGAACTTTAAGAAGAACCTGATTTTCATCAGGCATCTTGAAGTCAGAGGACACCACAAAACATTCTTTTTCAGTAAAAAGTACATTTAGCTTTTTATCACATATCTGAGATATGGAGAATAAGTTAAAATGTCCAAGTTCTTTCACAAAAGCCACATCATCAAAAACTAAATTTCCTAATCTAATAGTACCTTTACCACTGATACTCCCTTTACTTCCTCCAAAAGTAACAGATCCCACTTTGGACTTGATAATCTTCAAGTTGGTTGTTTACCAGTCATGTGCCCAGAACATCCATATCAAACATACCTCTATGGCTCCATATGCGTCAGTGGATGATCCTGCACATACAAAAAGAGATTAGTTTCTCTTTGGGACCCATGCCTTCACAGGCTTGGGTCTGCCTTGTGGACCTTGAGAAACATGGACATTTGAATCAGGGGTTGGTCCACCATTGGTATTGGAGTGTGGTGTTGTTTTTCTCCAAACACAACCTGCTGAGGTCTTAACAGCAGTTCCCATTTTGCCCTTAACAGCATATATATTTGACTTGTATGCTGTATTCCTCGAAAAGGGTCTATTTACAGGTGAACTTTGTTTTGAAAAACATTTCTTTGGACTTTTAAGATTCACCTGTGAAGTCTGGTTTGATAATACTGGTCTATTTACTCTAGCAGTATTAACATTTTGTTTGCCAGTATTAACTCTAGAACCACCAGACTTATTTTGAGTGCCAGAATTAACATACATTCTATCAGAATTAACATGTTGCTTGCCAGTATTAAATCTAGAAGCACCAGACTTAATTTGAGTACCAGCATTAACATGCACACTACCAGAATTAACATGTTGCTTGCCAGTATTAAATCTAGAAGCACCAGACTTAATTTGAGTACCAGCATTAACATGCACACTACCAGAATTAATATTTCCATGACCAGTATTAACATTTACCCTACCAGTTTTAAAAGTATTGCTAGCAGTACTAAGGTTGGGTCTAACATTTACAGGTCTGGGATTGAACTGATTTGCTTTATTAATTCTGTTAGTGTTATTCCAGGCTGGTGTAGCTTGCCTATCATTAGTATGAACCACCCTTTTGCTCTTAAGAACAGCTTCCCTTGCCATCTTTTTCTCATAATAGTCACAATCCTTAATCAAGTGACTAAGACTTCCACATACAAAACATGATTTTCTTTCAAAAGAATATCCTGCACCTAATTCTCTTTCCATTCTTTGATTCCAATTCTGTCTTTTATATGAAGGAATAGGTGAGGAAGTCAGTGGTGTCTTAATTGGTTGCCTAGGAGGTTTTACATGCTGTGCACAACTAGGGTCAACTGTCTGTGTGGGTGTAGGCACTTTTGGTTGAGTCTTTTGGGTGGAAACAGGGTCATCATTGACTGAATGGTCAGATACAGTTCCTGGCTCCCCATCACTGTCATTGGATTGACAGGTTGAGTAGTGAGTCGAACTAAGCAAGGACAACAGTTTCCAAGCTCCATCACAGTCATTAGATGGACAAGTGGAGAAACTAATGGAGCTTCATTAGACACTGTTAGGACTAGGAGTTGAGGTTGAGGTCCAATATTTACCATATACATAAGAGGGGTGGGGTAAATCATCTATGTCCTCCTGTTCCCTTAGGGGTGGTATAGTCACCACTAAAGAGGATGGGTGCGACACTTTATATTCTACTTGTTTAAATTGCTGGTATGAGGGATGTCATAATACCTGGATCTGTTTACCTTAAGGACAAAATACTTGTCCATCTCTTCCTATAACTTAGGACCTCAGCATTTGATTGTATGCCATATCCTAAACTATCTTAACAGTTGAGGTCATCCACAATCAATAAGCTTCTAAAGATTTATAGAAGGTTGCAAACCAAGAATCATCAATTTTTTGTAAGATGCATCTTTGTCTTTGACAGCTTTAATTCATCAATCTTCTATATTTTTTAAGCTTTTCCTCTTTTTCAAAAATTTTGATTAGCTTGAAATGCAATTTTTCATTTAAGGAAGTTGTGTTTGCTGGAGGCTCTAAGATGAGATTTAATTCGTAAGACCTAGTTATGGCAGTTAAGGCAGCTTCTTGGTCACCAAGATTTAGATTGCAGTTCAGCATAACTTAGCTTTAAGAGATTAAATGAATTAAACAAAACTTTCGAAACACATTGATATCCTCCGTTATTCACAGGAAAGCCATTAGGCATGATTGGAGTTCCTCATCTTAGTCTGCTCTACCCATTGATTTGCACTTCATCATATGGTCATCATATGCTTCTTTTCAGTTCTTACTGGTTGAAATCTTGCCTTCTACTTGTTTCCTGCCGGCTTTCACTTTGCTACTTTTAAACTTGCACTACCTCGCAAAATGCCAGTATTATGGCAATTGAAACCAGATCAACTTTTCTCGTATCAAATGCACATGCATTTTTCCATCCACTCTTGGCCTCCTCTCGTCGTCTTTGTAGAACATTTAATCTTATAGGCAGTCATAGCATCTGCCAATTATATCCATCTCTTCCAATTACAGATCATCAATGTGCTATAGGTCTTATGTATCTAATCCACATCATCAGCATTTGTGGCTAGAAAAGAAAGGTTAATTACATCAAGATCAGGAGTACTGTTGGTGTTGCCTTAGACGAGGAGTGGCTATAAGTACATAAACTTCCTGAGTTGTGGCTTGGCTTATGCTTGCTTGAAGAGGCTTTAGTTTGTGATAGAAATGCCACATTATCATATGTTTGGGAAGAAGATGATGTTCTTTTGGATGTCTTGTTTCAGGACACTCAGATTTGTATAGTCATCTATTGATCAGTGTGGTCATATATTCTTCTTTGTTCTCTTGTATGGCTTGACTATCCCAGCAGGAGGAAGGGACTCAAAAATTTGTGATTTGCATTTCATCTGACACACAAGCACAGGGCATCCAACTAATGTGATAGGAGTTTTTGAAACCTATCCTTACCCTTTCTCCAAGCTTTCCTTAGACGAGATAGTAAATGCCTCAAACTGTTGTTTTAAAACAGCTTTTTGCATTTTCTTTGAGTTTGCATTGCCACCAAACCTTGTCTTGATGGCTGCCCAGATCTCTTTGGCATCATCCATGCCATGAAAACGTCTGAGATGATCTTTTGGATACAGCCTATTAGCAAGTAGTGTTCTTGCTTTCCTTCTTTCTCATCAGCAACACTGTTCTCCTGTGTGGTTGGAGGATGAACCTGTAAAAATCCATCTTGCCTTTGGTGACCACGCTTCTTCGAAGTTTCATTCAGATCACTTTCCAAACCTCATTTCTATATATTCAAGCTATTGTTCCATCTCATCTTGCCACACGTATCATGTCATCCTTTTGAAGGGACAGGCAGTTTGAAGAGTTTGATATTTGAAAGTGTATTTGTGGTGATTATTTGTGGTGGTTTAGCAGGTGCATCTCCTTTGTTGGATGCTGGTGCAGATCCATTCAAAGATGCATCATCATGAAGAGAAAGTTCCTCATCATCATGAAGAGAGAAATCATCGTTGGCAGACATGACTACTTGATTTGGTGGAATAAAAGGTTTTGATCTTTGTTCAAACTTTTGGTAAAGTCCCTTGGTGGCTCTGGTTTCCATTGTAGGTCCTTATTAAAGGATCTGCAATGGAGCCTTAAACGATTATAGTCCTTTGAATAAATCCAAGTTATATGAGAGACAATAAACCGTGAATTTCATAATATTGACGCGGATTATCATATCTTCAAGATGAACACAAGAACAAAATACTAAACTTGATATTACTATTACTATTTGATTGTGAATGCTCAATCAACTGATATGTATTACAATGCTATTATACGTTCCTTTTATATGCATAAGGAACCCTAAACGCGTTAAGAGATAATACTTATCTCTTCTATATTAACGTAAGAGATAACTAAATACTATAATTACAACCAGACTTAACATTCTGACCCAGCAAGTATTAACTTTATACTGTCAGGACTTAAGTTAATGCTTGGCCAGATTTAACTTGCTCTCCAGACTTAAAAAAACTTTATTACTAACAGTACTAATATTTTCTATCAGTACTAACTATAATAACAGACTTAACTTTAATACTGACAGTATTAAATCTTGTGTTACAATATTTTCCTAACAATAGAATCAAAGAATCTTTAAAATGTAAGTTCGACCAAAAGTCCTCCTGCTTAAAATCATCAATTTAGTAGATGATGATTGATATATTCAGAAGTCAAATCATTGAAAAACAAATAGAAGGCATAAGGAAAAATAGACTCAATTAAACAAGAATTGAAACATCAAAAAACAAAATATCACCCTTAGAATCGGTCATAGGAAATGCTTAACGAAAGGACTTTAAGGTTCAAAGTCCAAAATCAAAGCAACTTTTTTGTTTTGTGTCATATGTAAACATAAAAAGGTAAGAATCCATTAAAGACAAAAGTTGGACTATGGCTATGCAAGAAGAAATAAACCAATTCGTAACAAATGATGTTTGGAGTCTTGTTCCACCACCCGCAAATCAAACCGTAACTGGTACAAAATGGGTTTTTAAAAATAAATTAGATGAAAATGGTGTAGTATCTAGAAACAAAGCTAGGCTTGTCGCTCAAGGATACAACCAACAAGAAGGACTATATTTTGACGAGACATATGCTCCCATAGCAAGGTTAGAATATATAAGAATCCTTCTTGCGTGTGCTTGTGCAAATGATTTCAAACTTTTTCAAATGGATGTCAAGAGTGCTTTTCTAAACGGTTTTATAAACGAAGAAGTTTATGTGTGTCAACCTCCCGATTTTGAAGATTTCAAAAAACCTAATCATGTGTATAAACTCAAAAAGGCTCTTTATGGTCTTAAACAATCACACAAAGCTTGGTATGATATACTCAAAGCCTTTCTCCTCGTTCATAAGTACACCATGGGATTGGCAGATAACACTTTATTTACCAAGAAAAGAGACTCACATATCATTATCGTCCAAATATATGTAGACGACATCATCTTCGGATTGACTTGTCAAGAGCTTTGCGATGATTTTTCTAGAATCATGCATGACGAGTTTAATATGAGCATGATGGGTAAATTGAATATCTTCCTTGGTTTACATATCAAACAACTAGAAGATAGCATCTTTTTCAACCAATCTAAGTACATTCAAGAAATGCTAAAGAAATTCGGTCTAGAAGACTCTAAACCTATCAAAACACCTATGTTATCCGAAACCAAAATCACCCAGGATGAAGACAGGGAATCCATTGACAACACAAAATATCATGGCATGATTGGTAGTTTACTCTATCTCACGGCTAGTCGGTCGGACATCATGTTTAGTGTTTGTCTATACGCTTGTTTTCAAGAAGATCCTAGATCCTCTCATCTTGAAGCCGTCAAAAGGATTTTTAGATACATTAAGGGTACAACACACTTAGGATTATGGTATCCCAAAGGAACGGGAATAGAAACCATAGTTTACGCCGATTATGACCATGCGGGAGACTATGTCGATCGCAAAAGAACAAACAGTGTGTGCACCTTCATAGGATGTTGCCTCACATCGTGGTTCTCTATGAAACAAACTGCCCTAGCCATTTACACCACTGAAGCCGAAGTAAATATCCGTTGCAGCATTGCTTAACAGCGTTTGTGGATGAAACAAACCCTCGTAGACTATGACATTAAACTAGATGACATACCCGTTCTTTGTGACAATAATGGTGCCATCAACCTAAGTAAAAACCCTGTTCTTTATTCTCGTACAAAACATATAGAAATCTGACATCACTTTCTCTGCGATAATGTTCAAAAATGGAACATTTGTATAGAAAAAGGTTCCTCCGAAGTTAACATTGCCGATATATTCACCAAACCACTCAAACGTGAACCTTTCAACTTACTCAGACTAGGACTCGGTCTCATGAAACCAAACACCTAGTGAACCACCAAAGGTATGAATGTCTACTTCTCTCAAATCTGAGTCTAGGATTCTATTTTTGCACTGAAAAATAAAACTTTCAGGAATTTTCATCACACTACTATACGTATCTATATTATGTACTATTATGTATACATTTGCATTATCAAAAGATTTTCCTTGTTTCATTTAAAAACCGAAAGATAAATTTCCTTTAAAATACTTTTCATGACTATGACACGCATAAAATTCTTTTCTTACATTAATTAATACAAAGTAAACAAGTTTTTTTACTCATGCATCACGATATATGTCTCTTGAATGATAAAGGGAATACATAATTAATATGTATTTTCGGGTACATTCAACCGAAGCAACATTAAAATAAGGAGACTTTGGGTTATCTCATTATTATACTTTTTCTTTTTGAGTCGAGATAACCGCACCTCCACATTGTTTACATTTTGACTCCACTAGAACTCTCGTCAAATTTATGTTGGATTCATATTACTTTGTTGGAAAAAAAATACAAAGACCTCTAACATCTCTTTGCAATTCCTTCACATAATCTTCTATCTTCATTCATCAGACACCTGGTACCCTTCTCCAACGAAGGACGGTACCTTTTTAAGAGGGTACCGGCAGAACCGGGTGATCAGAAGACTATTCATAAGATTTCTAAACTTCAAATCTATGTTCCCGCCATTAGAAACTATTTCTTGTTAACAGATCATAGAGTTTGACATTATGAGATTTATATCCAAATCTAATATTGGATTTTGCCCCAAGTAGAAGAAAATGCATTTATGATCTACTGAGCTCTTTTTATAAATAGCCATTTATAAAAGCCCATCTCCACTCATATTTCAGATTTTCATTTGATCATGCATGCCAAAATCCAACAAAGACAACAAGCCTCTTAAAAGAACGACTCGAATTAGTTTCTGTGCATGTTGTTTTGTCAATCCACCATCCTCCTCTCCACCTTATCAACGCTTCTCTCCTCTTACCGTCTATCAATCGGCACCTCCCTCTACCCCTCTTGAGTCACCACCAACCTTTTCTATAGCCCTATCAGGATTCTCTTCGAGACAACTTTTGACCACTCCTAAATCAACTCCACCTCCAACACCCACACAACCTTCCAAACAAACATCTCCTTTGGCTATTAACTTAGATCCCGTTGAGCATTTTCTCCACACCTCCCACTTCTCCTCATCCATTCTTTGATTCACTCAAAGATCCGCCACAGACCGTCAATCCTCCACATCCTCAACCCACATTCGACACCATCAAACGTTTGGAAAATCAACCACCACCGGTTCCTGATGTTTTGGAACCTCCTTTGCTGCCTTTGCCACCACAACTTCTACCACACTCTCAACTGATGCGGTCAAACAATTCTTTCCTACCGCTCACTCACGAAATGTTTTATGAGCATTGTCAAAGGACGCAAGTGATCATCAATGACCTTCGTGATGAAATGAGGTTTATCCTTAATCACATTCTAGAGCGCCTCACTACCCTCACCCACCAAAACTTCCCTTAGGGTATTTTGGTGTAGAAAATAAAATTAATATTATGCTTTTTAATTTTTAGTTTTAGTTTAATAAGAACATTTCCTTGTTCTTAGTTTTACCTATTTTTATAAGTGATAAAAAGTCACTAAAAATAGTTGTATGTTTTTTTTACAAGGATTGAATGTTCTATACTTATCCTACTTGTGTTGGGTTTATGAACCCTCTTTAATATCCTTGTTTATGTATATGATTACCATCTTCAAAAAGTCATTTTGACTTTCTGTACAGGGCTCGGTACCCTTCAATTACGAAGGGCGGTACCTTTTTGAAAAGGATCCGTCAGAACCGGGCAAATAATGGACTTTCCAAATACTTTTTTGTAGGTACTCTCAAACCAAGGGGAGCTTATATTTATGTTATTTTATCACTAACACTTTATTTTGTAGCATTGCATCCACTTGGATACCTTGACACCCTCATTTGAGGGAGCATTCGTCAAGGGGGAATATTACATTCGATTCTCTACAGATCGATTCTCATTGTTGCATTAGATTCTCTTTGGATCGACTCTCTTCTAAATTATTTCATTTGATTCTCTTCAAATCGATACTTACTTTTTCTTCGACACTTTTTTTTGTTTCGACAAAAAGGGGGGAGGAAGTAAAAGACTCTAATTTAAAATTTATACATTTTACTTTTTACTTCAAATAATCTTATGTTTTGTCATCAACAAAAAGAGGGAGATTGTTAATACAAATAAGCCGTAAAAATGTTTATTTCTATTGTTACAATCCTCTCACGTTTTGTCGATAACAAACATAAGATCATTAGAAGAAGTAGAAAGTAAAATTATGAAAGTTTTATACAAATAGTCTTTCTAACACTTTATATATTACACACCACAAAATACATATTACCCATAATCACTTAGACTTCTATTTCTAAGTTATGTAAATATTATTTACTTTTTATATCATAGGTGACATCATCAGATTCCCATATCTTAATCAAATCCTACAAGATTACACAACATTTATTGAGATTTGGCAATTAAAAATTCGAATTTACCTGTCAGACACCTGGTACCTTTGAATTACACTGGCAGGTACCCTTCTAGGAAGGTACCGCCTGAACCGGTGAATAGTAAAAGACTGGTACCCTTGGATTACACTGGTCAGTACCCTTCTAGGAAGGTACCGCGGGAATCGATGAATAGTAAAAGTCTGGTACCATTAGTTTACACTGGTCGGTACCCTTCTAAGAAGGTGCCGTGGGAATCGGTGAACAGTGTCAAATTTTTCCTATAAATAGCAAGCCATTTCTCATGTTTTTCTTTACCTATTCTTCTCATATCTCTCTAATATTCTAAAATATCTCTAACTTTCAGGTCTAGCATTTTCCATTTATCATTTGTAGGTAATTTCTTTGATAGAAGAAATTGCTAATATCGCATACGAGACGATCAAGCTTGAATCAGTGTGTTGTCTAAGAAGTGGAGATCTATATGGGTCATCGTCGGGTTTCCGGTATTATTCTCATTCGACTTTGACCAGTAAGTGTTTAAACATCAGCCTGAGGGTATCATATCGATAAATTTATACAACTTATGTTGGAAACCAATAGCAACCAAACTCGGAGTTCAATAATGAAAGTGTATGAAACTTTCAAAGCGTAATGATTTTGAGGGTAACAATGTTAAACTATAGAACAAGAAAGTAAGAGGGTTTATCGGAAAAGAAAAAAAAAGGATTTCAATATGTTATATGGACAACAAACTTTGAGCTTTGTTTGGGTCAACCTCGTATCAGTTCGATTTCGTCTTTGGCCCAAGTAAAACAGCACAGCCCAATATGTTTCTAATGTACGTGCATGAAAGTGAACTACTGAAGTGATTCTTTTTTTTTTTGTTTTGCTCATGTTTGGCAATGGGTTGATAGCGTTATGCAATTTGTGAAGGTTATAAATAGCGTGAGGTTTGACGTGGCGGTATGATTAAGCCTCGAGTTTTAAGAGTCGTGGCAAAGTATTTATATTTTTAATGTGTAGTTTAAAGCGTCACAAAACATAAAAATATTTAAATATTTGTATCATATTTTCATATATATCGAGTTTACAAAAAGTGTTGTACATAATGAATAAAGTTAATAAACTATCATTGCAAATAATTTTTTTCATTTAAAAAAGAATTGTCGGAGTTGAATCCAAAAAGACGTCACGCCTTATCGCATATTTCCATGTCTCATCTTTTTTGGGTATCACCGGTAAATATATATCACCAAAAAACGTTGAAGTACAAAGGATAAGGGTGAGATCTCTTATCTCAGTCCAATAAATGGATACTTACAAGCAGCTATGTGATACTACCAAACATCCTACATAAGAGAGATAAAACCAATTGTCACACACCCAAATAGGGTCCCGTCCGATTTAGCGTCCGGAAGCGTGACGTCACTGAATATCTCAAGTACAAAGCATAAAGAACGACCTCTATCGGTACGTTTTAAAAATAAACACCGTTGCATAAATTAAAGATATTAATAAGTTTACATCGATCAAATTTAAAAGATTCAAGAGTTAAAATGCGGAAGCTTAAATAAGTTTGACAACGGTATTTAAAGACATAGATAAATTTCTGATAAACCGGTCCGGGCAAATAGACTTCACATAAGTCAAGCAACGACATCCATGCTAAGCACCTGAGAAAAACATGCTTAAAACGTCAATATAAAGTTGGTGAATTCATAGGTTTAGTTCAAATGTAATTAATGTGGACCACAAGATTATCAAAACGTATGTGACAATTATAGGAGATACAATTTCACATAAAGAGGCATTTACGTTGCACTAAGCTCATGACACCGAAGCTAATACCAAAAGATAGCATGTAACTGTATATAAGGCTTCACTTCAGGTGTCCGACCCAAAGACCACTACACTGTTCCGACATGACATTATATCCGTTAGTTCTTGGCAAACACGAACTAGTAAGTGCTTTTACCCGGATAGGATAAATTAGTCCCAATAGAATTTATTTTATTCACTCGGCTCATTAAATAAGCCAGTCGGTAAAAGGTGTTAAAGTTCATGATTAATTCGGGCAATAGTGCGTCTAACGCTACTAGCAAACCGTTAAACATGGAATTTCTCACGTATAGTCTTGTTGTCCATTTTTAGAGAAGCAAAGGTTCTCACCAAGTTTATAAAAACAATATTCAAACGAAGTAAAAGTGGGGCTATGACTAACCTTGATTGGTGAATTGAAGACGAATGTCTAGAATAAATCTCACGATAACGAACAACGGTTCAGAATAAAACTATGTAATGAAGTTCGATTTAATATCGGAGTAGTAAGAATTACGGATAATGCATAAATATATACTAGTGTACTTTTGTTAATATGTGTACAAAAATTAACGCTTGTGATCGTATATAGTTACATGTTTTCGTAGTAAATCGGATAAAAAATAGTATGTATATTAATTTTATATACATATATAATGACTAAAGTAAAAATTTATATCTCATTATAGTATTTTATATTGTTCGGCATCTTACTAAATTCTCGTGTATCTAGTTTTTACCACGTGCGTTTTTTAGTATTTTATAAGTGTAAATAATTTATAAAAATTTTGGCATGACCCGTTCGTATTTACACGTTTTCCAAAGTCGTAGAATATATTTATAAACCATTTTTTATATCGCTTTTCAATTTACATTCACATATACACATGCATCATCAATCCTTTTTTAATATTTAGTCAAAAGCTCATGCGGTCCCTTATTGGACTTTTAGGGGACCAAATAAGGCCTAATTTTATTTTTCGTAAGTCTAAACGTTTCAAAATAAGAGTAAAGTATAGGTCTAAGTCGTAACACTATTAAATAAGTTATTCATGAACTTATTCAATAAGCTACACCATAGCTTTACGCCGTGGTGTATTGTATTTATGTTGGTCATTGGCCCATTAAGTAAAAAATGTAGTTTTAACTTATCCATTTAGTCCGATAAGCAAAACATTAAATAATAAACACGCGACTTATGAATGAACTAGAAATAAGCTCCCAATAAGCCAAGTAATAATAAGCCGAACCTTGAGATTATTTATTAAGCTCGTTGGTTTTGGGCTTGTGGTTATGGGATACGGCTTAAAAGCCCAATAAGCTATATTCGGGCTTATTTGTTAAGCCGAATAAGCTCACTATTTGTCCTTTCAAAATAAGATAGAAAAATAAGCCAATAAATATAAGCCGAACATAATAAGCTACAAAAATCATTTTCTTTTGTTTCCTAGTTGGGCCGAACCAAACATAAGCCCATTAAGCTCAAATAAAATCAAATAAGCTTTCTCAAAGGCTTTTTAAATAAGCCGAACATAATAAGCCATAAATTAACATTTCCACTATACGAAAATAACCACGATCACAAAACTATACTTTCCTTATATTTTCTTTTATTATTTTCGAGTAGTATGTATAACCTTTTAAGGTTTACGTAGTTTCAAAATCTTTATTTTTATGAAACAAGTTGTACAACTAGTATGTATGCATTAAGATGATCATAAAAGCACAAGTTTTAAAAATATTAAGAGACTTACAAAAAAAAGTGGTTTAGAAGGTTGATTGATGACTAGAAACAACTCAAACGTTGTTTATAACTAACCCGAATACAATAAAGTATTAACCGCGAACAATATCTTCAAAGGTTTTTGATCAAGATTTGAGAAATTTATGAGTGTATGTGACTTTTGTGGTTTGAGGGTGGTTATTCGCACAAGGAGGAGAGCAAAAGGAAGAGAGAAAACTCAAAGTTTGTGTGTGTGAATAATGAAGGAATGAATGAGATATACATGTGATATATAAGATTAAAATTCCACACATCAAGAGTGTGGGTTGTGTGTGTGCCATTCGAATCAAGCCAAGACACAATGGGGGACCAATTTGATCTACCAATAAGGCTTAAGGTGGACAAAAACTAGTCACATGTTGACATATGTATGTCTTATTGATTCAAAATTCAAAAATGGCATCCCATGGCATGGTTGTGTGTGTATTTTCGTTGCTAGAAGGACAAGGGGGGGACCATTGTGGCTCGCCACATGCAAAGAGTTTGTGGTTTTGGATGATTTAGTTTCATGGTTCCTAACTTTGCACATATTGATTCAACTAATATAACCAATAGCACACATATTAACGAAAACGAGTATCGGGTATCACGGAAAATATGAAATTTTAGTATTGCCTTAAAATGCTACAAACTATGGGGACATTGCCAAAATACTAAACTTTTTTGGTTAACCCGGTTCACTCCCGATAACGATTCTAAGATACTAACGGGACAACCTCCTAGTTACACGCAAAAGTTAAACGAAACGTTAAAATTTTAAATTATCAAACGGAAATGGCTAAAATATTGATTGGAAATTTGCGGGGTGTCACATTCTTTTCCTATTAAAAGAGCTTTGTCCTTAAAGCTTAAGACGTAGCATTCGACGAAGGTTCAGGGTTAGCAAAAAAATGCGGGTACTTTTTCTACATTTGGTCTTCACGCTCCCACCTAAACTTAGGACCTCTCCTAGAGTTCCAACGTACCTTGACAATCGGAATATGGTTCTGCTTCAGACGCTTGACTTCACGGTCCATGATCTCGACAGGTTCTTTAATGAAGTGGAGTTTTTTGTCGATATGGATTTCATCCAACGGTATAGCAAGAGTCTCGTCAGCTAGGCACGAGACATGAAATGTACTGTGAACTCTACTCAGCTGCTCTGGGAGTTCAAGTCGATAGGCGACGGTTCCTACTTTAGCTAAGATCTTAAAAGGTCTAATATAACGAGGGTTCAGCTTTCCCCATTTGCCAAAACATATCACTCCTTTCCACGGAGATACCTCCGACTTAAATATCTAAGGGTTTGTGTCTCACGTCAGCATAATTCTTTTGATGATCACGATTACCCAAATCGTGTAGTAACGGCTTGTGATAAAATCCATGGCTATATTTTTCCCATTTCCAATGGGCTATTTTTGGTTGTACCAATAAACCGGATGGCTTCTGATAATCGTCCTTCATATTTAAACATGTCGAGCACTTGCTAACATTGGTGGCGATGCCTATTTCCATGTTGTACCATCGGTACCACTGCTTAAGGTTATGTTATATCTTACCCGATCCATGGTAGATGAAATAGTCAGATTTGTGTGACCTATGCATGATCAATTCTCTTAAGTCTTTAAAGTGTGGGAACTAACTCCTACTCCTAATGCAGAGAGTTCTATCGAGACAAGTCTTAGACTCCTTATCCATACCATAAAGGTTCTCATCCTTAACGCTCCCTTTCTTGAAACTTCTACTTATGTTTCATGAATCTGTGGTGGTAGGTTTAAATTAACGGTCATCACTAAGGCTCCCACTCTGAGAGGCTTAGTTCGTTCCTTTCTGCTTAGAGCATTTGCTGCAACGTTTTCTTTTATAAAGTGATATCGAATCTCACAATCATAATATTTAAAAAAAATTTAACAACCTACGTAGTCTCGTGTTCAATTCCATTTGATCTAGAATGTACTGTAAGCCCTTATGGTTTGTAAACATGGTACGCTTCATGCCATACAGTTAGTGTTCCTAAATCTTGAGAGTAAACACTATTGCTCCTAATTCTAGGTCGTGTGTCGTATAGTTCTTCTCATAAACTTTCAGTTGTCGGGAGTCGTAAACTATCACCTTCTCCTTTTGCATCATTATAGTACCTAATCCATTATGCGAGGCGTTATAAGTCACGAAGTTTTCCGTTTCGTCAGGAAATGCTAAATTCGGTGCACGACAAAGTTTCTACATCACAGTTGAAAGGCTTCCTCTTCTTTTTCTTCCCATTTGTATTTCACATTTTTCCGAGTCAGTTTGGTTAGAGGTTTCTATATCCTAGAGAAACTTTCGATAAATCGTCGGTAATAACCGGAAAGACCTAAGAATTTTCATATCTTCGTTGGAGTCGTAGACGTTGCCTAATCCTTGATTGACTTAATCTTGGCGGTATCAACGTGAATGCCTTGACTATCAACAACGTGGCCAAGAAATTGCACTTTCAGGAGCCAGAATTCACACTTAGAGAATTTGGCGTACAATTCCTTATTCTTAAGCAATCCTAAGATAAGCCTAAGGTGTTCCTCGTACTCCTTATTTGCTTGAGCAATAGAGATATCATCGATGAATACTATCACAAACTTATCCAAGTATGGTTTGTACACCCGATTCATGAGATCCATGAATGCCTCTGGTGTGTTGTTCAAACCAAATGGCATGTCCTGATACTCGAAATGTCCATAACAGGTCCTAAATGCGGTCTTAGAATACCCTTTTTCTCGAATCTCTGGTTGGTGGTAACTAGTCCTTAGGTTGATTTTCGAGTAAACGCTAGATCCTTGTAGTTGATCGAAAGAGGTCGTCAGTCCTAGGCAACGGGTAACGGTTCTTCACGGTTAGCTTCTTCACGGTTAGCTTGTTCAATTCTCGGTAGTCGATGTATATCCTGAAGGATCCATCCTTCTCTTTGACGAACAATATTGGAGCTCCCCAAGGTGAGGAACTCGGTCTTACAAATCCTTTTGAGTATACGACATATTACGCTGGAGACGGTCAACTCTCTTTCTCTCAACACATAACATGCCTCCGAGTCTCAAGTTATCCCGCTCCAACGTACCAATCCTATCAACAACTTGGCTTACTAGCTACTATCGATGCATATCCATTACTCCTATTGCTTCGGGTCGTTAAGGTTTCATCACCTAAAGGTATACGAACAATCTTTTTATCACGAATGATCGTGGCGTGGTACCTTGTCAACCAATTCATACCAATGATAACATCGAAACTACCAGGTTCTATGGGTATTAAGTCTATCTTGAATAGATGATTCAGAAAATTCAGTTCACAATCTTCAATGATGGTATCAATTCCTATGACCTTTCCGTCGGCTAACTCAACAGAGTACCTAGTGTCTACAGTAGATGGGACGGTGTTACTTAAAGGGCTAATCTTAACGGGGGTGAGGCTTCTATCAACTAGGTTTCATGTACTTGCAATAATTTCGTCTTTTGCTCCAACTTCAGGTCCATCAAAAGGTAAGTATATTGAAGGAAATCTTCTGGTTCTCTTGGTTATAATCCAATTAGAGTGATAAGTCTGTTACGTTCTAAGTTCTTACAATCCATAATTATCGTGACTACAAGGAGTAAGATTCGGTCTCTTGGCTAAGGGTGTAGGGTTTCTATATGCTAAGGCTGAGGAAAATCCGCTTGGTTATGACGCTTACGAATGCGGATACACGTGACTGACAAGACACATAATACGACTGATACTCTCAGTATATATACGTAATACAATCCAAAGTATAGAAAATTCCAAAACTACCTCATGAGGACAAAGGTAGTAGAAAAATCTACAAAATACAACACGTTTAACCGGTAAGTGAATGCCGGGTCGTTTTCCAATGACTTATGAAATTGAGACCTCACTTGTTATTTGGACATGACTTGAATTGGTTCAAACTTTTTGGATTAATTTTCTAAATCTACAATTAAAAACAATTTAAACAAGCAAGAAAAATTAACGATTAAACAATTAAATTCAAATAATGGTAATTAAAGCAAACGTGACAAATAAGCAATTGAACTAAATTAAACCTTAAATGCTTTTCTAAACTTTTTCTGATCCTAAATGACTATTTAAAAGTAAAAAGCTAAGGAAATTCTAAACCGAAAGTAATTTAAGCCAAAAAACGTTTTAAAATATTAACCATACGGAAGTAAATTTTAACCTAAGCCTAGAATATGATAAAATAAAATTTTATAAAAAAGAAAATTATTTTTTTGGTTATTTTTCTATTTTTTATGATTTTTTTAAGTTATTAACAAAATTAATTCACGAAAAATATAAAACGTTAAGCTAAAAATCCTAAAAAAGTTTATGATAAGCAGGATGCAGGAAAAATGAGAAATCCTAAATAGCTAAACTAAATAAGCCAGGAAAATTCAAATAAGCACTCAAAGTGCTTATTTATACTATAACTAAAAAAGGGTTAAAAGATTATTAAATGCACCTTGAGACGTAAAAGTCCCAAGGGCGCAGTGGTGAGGGGTGTGCGTGTTGAGTGCTATAAAAGGGAGAGACTAGGTTGAGGTCGGGGGTTCGAGTCTTGCTCACCCCCGACTTCCTTGGTTTCCTCTTTTTTTATTTTTGAAAAAACCTAAAAAAGCGAAGTTGTAAAACAGCTTATAATAAGCTATTTTTGTGAAAACAACTTTTTTCTAAATCACTAATAAGCTAGTTAACAGCTTAAAATTAAGACAGAAACACTTAACCATTTTTTTTACTTTTAACAAAACTAAATAAGCTATCACTAACTTAAATCTAACCTAATAAGCTAAACTAGACTAGAAATAAGCAAATTGGATAAGCCATAAGTTGAAAAATCAAATGAGCACTTATACTAAATTGCATACTAAACAGACAGATAACAAACTTTGAGCTTATTTTAAGATAAGCTAATGGAACCTTATGGTAATAAGCCCTACACCTACTTAAACCTTGGCCTAAAAGCTACTTGAAACAGTTTTTGAAAAGCATTTTGAAAATCAAAGGATTAGAGAAAAAGCTAGTTGAAAACGGCTTATGTACTCAGTACATGCTGAGTGAAATTCTCATTTTTCAAAAGACAAATTGTAAAATATAAAGCTAAAAACAGATGGACAATTAAGCAATTTAATCAAAACTAAACTTAAATGGATAAACTATGATCTATAAGCTACTAGAGTTCTGAAAATCAAAAGCTAATAACTAATTGAACCATCTGATAATTAAGCTAGAAAAAGAGTAATTGGCTATGTTGACTGCTGATACATTTGACACTAGATAAAACTCAAAACCAAAAGTGCAGGCCTAAAGACTTTTATTTCTACACATTTAACATACCAAAATGAAAGTAGAAAGATCAACAAAATAAGCTAGAAAAAGGTTAATCCTAAAATGCATATGAAGCTAAGATTATTACTATAGATTAAACTAATAACTAAGTATCTTGATAGAAACTAGATTAAACCTAACTAATACTTTAAAACCTAGATATCAAACCTTAATATGAGATTTAAACTAAGATTAAAGGAACAAATAGCCTTTGACAGCACTAACTCAAGTTAGTGATGTCATTAGCCAAACACCCCTTTAAGTAATCTAAATTCATATTAAGCTAATGATATTGAGATTTAAAGCACAAATCCTTAATACCAGTTAGTAATAAGCTACTAACAAACCTAATTATCAATTTTAAACAAGCAAATAAGCCTGAATAATAAGCTAACTACTATGCTACTATTTTTGGATTTTTGACTGTTTTATGACTAATTTTAAGCAAACTAAGTTCTAAGCTAACAATTAGACATAATAAGCATTTATCATCTATTATAAGCAATAATAAGCTAGATTAAACAGCAATAAGCAAGTAATAAGCAGTGTTAAGCTAATTTGCAATATTAAAGCTATAAAAAGTAAATTTAGAACTTACATAAGCCTCTGCACAAACAAGGCTATAAAATGCTCTTATGAGCTAATCAACAAGCTCTAGCTTATCTATGATAAGCTAGTGTGGTCCTGGAAACCCATCCAAATCTGGTTTCCCTTCCATTTTTTAAGTTGTGGTATATTTTGGGTGGATTTGAATGTAAATAAACTCATTCAAGATTTAAGAGCTTAAATGAGTATCTAACTAGTAGTGAATTAGACAGCTTATTAAGAGCTTATTGAAACTTATCAAACCATATTGCATATTAAGTAAAAACGAATTAAAACACAAGATTAAAAGTAAACTGCAAATTTTATTGATGAAAATGAATTACAAAGCTTTTTAAATGAAAATTACAAGGATTAAATGACAATAAGCTAAAAGCTACTTCTACACTACTTCTATATTAGCTAACTAGATATGCCTTATTGTGTGAGCTGATGTGAGGAGTCTTCTAGATCCAGGGACGCTCCTCCTTCATCTAATCATAGCCTTTGATCCATAACTACCTTCATACCACTTTGATCTTAGCCGTCTATTGCTTTTCACGTACGTTTAACCAATCAGAAGTGTTGGGATTGCCAACGTGGACATCTATGTGTCAAATGAAGGCTTCTAGAAGGGTTAATTATACTTAAATGAAGTTAATTGGGCAGGGTAAATTTGGGGAAGACGGGTGAACAGTGAAAACTGTTTTTCCCGCCCCCCAAATGTTATACGTTTGAGGTTTGACCCGGGAAATGGGTGTTTGACTTGGGCTCTTATAAAAAAGAAATGGGCCACAGGTTTATTATTTGGGCTCGGTGAATTTATAAGGGATTTGTTTATAAAGAGATAACGACCGTTAGTCTTTATAATAAAAAGACTAACGGTGTTAAGGTTTTAAGGACTTATTGTGAATTTGGTTTAACATTAAGGCTCATTTGGGTATTTTGAGGGTTTTTGTCTTTTGTGAGTTGACCATTGTTGATCATGGTTGACTATTTGACCTTTTTGCTATCAAACTCCTGGCTCTTGTGCACTTTTCCATTCCCGTGTCCGTGTTTGTCCGGTTTTGGCCGTTTTCTTGTGATTTTTGCAATATCCGTACCTACACATCACAAATGACAAAACAAGCAATATACAAGCATAATTTGCACAATTTGTTCATTTTAGGGTCATTTTTGGTATAAAAAGGATATGTGATTTCTCACATATCACGCACGCAAAATATTAATAAAACACTTAATACTATATAATTTCGTTGACCATTTTGAGAAAAAGAAAGGAAATAGAGACGGAATGTAAGGGTAATTTGACAAAACTTTATGGTGACTACTCCCAGCATAGCATGGTACCTCCTGAATTATACATAGGTGATCAGGCTATGCATAATTTAGGAGCTAACGGTAAAATGCGCATTTCGGTCAATCTTATTACGGACTGAACACTACAGTTTATAAGGTAGCAAAACAGTTTTTTAATAATGAAAACATGTAGTTTATATATAACACAACCAATTTATTTTAAGATACAAAAACATGTTATGTTGGATAGCAAAATAAGCTTTCTGCTGGAAAATACATGAGCAGGTAATATAATGAAACAGTAGGGGTTTATAAAAATGCTAACAAATAGGTTTTCACTGCGCTAACTAACCCAATAGTTAATAAAGTCGGCAAAGTAATAGTGTTGTAAAGACGACGAAGTAGTTCATAAGAAGACGAAGAAATAAGTTTGTAAATTGACAGATAGCGAATTGTTTATAATGACAACTGAAATAGTTTCATGAGAGTGAGCAAACAAATGTTTTGAAAGATGACTGCAAGTATTTGTAATGGTTAGCAAAAGATTTTATAAATGACTTAAAAAAGGTTAATAAGAAGAAAAACGAATTAGTTATTATATGATAGCTAGATACGTTATGAGGTACTAAGAAGGATAATTAAAGATGTTGACAAAGTGGTTTGTAGGATGATATCGAAATAGTTTATAAGGTGTTAGCGAAATGGTTTATAAAATCATGGCAAAAGAGCTTATAAACAATGATAAAATAGGTTAAAAGATGAAAAACGATTTAGTTTGTTAACAATGATTGCAAAAATAGTTTATGAGATATAGTAAATAATTTTGAATAAAACACATTGTTTTATAGACACATAAAGTGATCAATAAGCTGTTTAGCAAAACGGTTCGTAGATTGACGGAAAGTAGTTTATAAACGACGGTATTTCTGTTTATAAAACGATGCTGGTGTGGTTCATATGACAAAATCCAAATAGTTTATGCTAGTAAAACGGTTTATAAAATAATGGCAAAAGAGTTTATGAACGACGACAAAACAGGTTAAAAGATAAAGACAAGTTAGTTTGTAAAGTGATTGTGAAAGTAGTTATGAGATGGAACTAGAACAGTTTATAAAACGTCGGTGAAACAGTTTATGTTTAATGAAGTAATTTTATTAATTCCCATAAAAATGGTTTTTTATAGGAATGAACATGAAAATGGTTTATAGAAAATACTAGCTGAATGGATTATAAAAATATAGCAAAAGGTTTGGAAGCCTAGTGGAACGTCTTATATTAAAGATACAAAATAGTTTATAAGTGACGATGTAACAATTAAATTAAATGGTAAACAAAATGTAATTAGTTTATAGAAATTAGTAAAAATGTTAATCTCTGTCAGCAAAATTTGCTCGTACAAACTGATGATAAAATAATATAAATGTTCCATAAAATAGTTTAAGAGTGACGCTGGAACGGTTTCTAAATGATAGTGAAAAGGTTTTTATAAGGTGTTTGAAATAAACAAGAAGCAACCAGCTAAACGGTTTGTAAGCTCGCGAAAATAGCATATAAGCGACAACTACTATGTTTATACGACGACACAAAAATAGTTCATAGGATACCATCCATTATTTATAAACGACACTAAAATTAGTTCCCATAAGGAGAAAACATCCAATTAGTCTATAACAATAAAGCGGTTTATAAAATAATAGTGAAATGGGTTGTAAGACGGCAACAGATTTGGGGAGTATCTTACATAAGGCAATAGAAATTTTAGGTAATTGACATAATCGTCATGACACAAAATAAACAGATGGTTTAAAAACATCCACACAATACACAAAATTCACAAGGAAGTACTAGTGTCAAACTCTTAGGGGTTACGATCCAAGTCTATTTAGGTTTCGCTAGAAAAGGTAGGAAAATCTCCTCTTAAGAAATCCAACAGTTGATCTTCGACAACAATTGAGTTCTCCGCGAGCTTCTACCTCCCAGAATACGGTTCGCAACGATTTTCCACACTCATAATAGGTATTTCAGGTTTCTAATTTGCCATTGCGGCCTCTAAGTTGTTATCGAAACGGGTGTCCTACAATCTTTACTCGTATGGCCAACTCTCTTGTAGTTATTGCACTCCACAGTGCACGGTCCAGTGAGGCGCAACTTACGTTTGTTGTAGTAGGGTAACTTTCCTACATATCCATTCTTGTTATTTGGTTTAGCAGTGTAAGCTCTCGCGACCTTTTGTCGTTTATCTTGTTGTTGGCATTCCTTGCCACCTTGACTTTCTAACGTACGTCATGAGCCACACGGGTTTACCTCATAAATAACAATAGCTTTAATAGCATTAGCAATTCGTTGGGTTATAATACACTCGATCCTCGTAGAACTCATTTCTTGTCTCGTTGTCGGTATTTTCTTCAATATCGAACGGATTAAACGAAATAAAATAAGTCGAATTTCAAAAGTTGTATTTCCAAAAAGAAATGGAATGTTATGAGGTGATGGGTTAAAGTTATGTGCGAGTTAATCGGCATGTTTCTAGAAGTTACGAGAAGTAGGAGAAATTGAGACGTGACGAGATGACGTAGGTGTTTCAATCAGCATGGGGCGGGTGTTCAAAGTCGAATAGTAGGATAATCGGTAGGGTCGACAGACTGCAACGGGTTTTCAAAATTACGCAAAACGGTATAATGTAAAGTCGCAAAAAGTTTTAAAGACCATCGTATTATACACGATGTTTTAGAAGTAAAAGAGACAATTGTTTCACTCAGAATGTCTTAAAATAAACAAGACCATTGTGTTACTCACAATGTCTTAGGAAAGTTATATATATATATATATATAGACAACTTCCATATATGTAAATGGGGAAATATACGTAAGGCAAACGTAAACGCAGAGAAGAATAAACGCAAGACAAACGTAAGCTCATAGCAAAATAGAGCTCAAGGGCAAAAATAAATGCAAAGAAACATAACGCAGGAAACGATAAACGCAAGGCAGAGATAAACCCATATCATAGCATGTTCAAGGCAAAATGGTACTCACGTATACGCCATAGCAAAAACACGTATAAGGCACACGTAAAAACATGTAGGATCACATACTGGTTATAGACCAGACCTAGTTATATACTACCTGGTTCTCTATAACCTTGGCTCTGATTACCAATCTGTCACACACCCAAACGAGGCCTGGACGGAATACGTGTCCGGAGGCGTGATGTCATAATATACATCACACAAGATCAAAAGAACGACCACTAATGGACGTTTTGAAAATCATAATTCGTTGTATTTATTAAAAATGGATAATTCTTATAAGATTTGAAATGAAATTAAAAACGTTGCGGAAGCATAATTAAGTTTTTAAAAGACAACGAGTATGAATGATAAGAAAAGTCTTGAGAGATGATATCATATTGCACGTAGACTCCACATAGCACATCAGATAAGTCCAAAGCTAAGTACTTGAAAAACATGCTTAAAACGTCAACATAAAGTTGGTGAATTCATAGGTTTATTTCAAACGTAATTAATGTGGACCCCAAGTTTATCAAAACGTATGTGACAGTTATAACAGATACAACTTCACACAAAAAGTATTTACGTTGCACTAAGCTCATGACACCGAAGCTAATACTAGAAGATAGCATGTACACTGCTATATAAGGCTTGCCCTTCAGGTGTCCGACCAAAGACCACCTAACTAGTTTCGACATGACATATATCCGTTAGTTCTTGGCAAACTCGAACCAGTAAGTGCTTCTTACCCGGATAGGGATAATTAGTCCTAATAGATCTATTTACTCACTCGCGCTCACTTAACCAACAGGGCGGTTACAACAATTAACGGTTCATGATAATTCGGGCAATAGTGGTCTAATCGCTACTTAGGCAACACGTAAACGGGGAATTTCTCACGTATAGTACTTGTGTCCAGTTTCAAAAACAAGCAATTTTTCTCACCCCAAGTTATAAAACATTTATGTAAAACAAGTAAAGAGTGGGGCTATGAACTCACCACGAGTCGGTGAAATGAAAGAGTAAATGTCTAGGAATATGATCACACGGAAACGAATGACGGTACACGAACGCAACCTAAGAGAATATAGGTTTCGACTTAGAATCGGAATAATAGGAAGATACGGATACGTTTATGTAAAAATACTTTTGTAAATGTCCTTATAATTAAAACGTTAGTGATCGGTTTTGTGGTTGAAGGTATATATATAAAATATATATAATGTCATTTAATAACGTTCAAGTAAAATATATTTATACATATATATTGTTCGGCATTTTGCCCAATAATCCCAAATAATGATTTAAAAACTTTTGATAATAATGTTTTTATATCTTTAATTTACACACTTCCTGGTAGGTCACCCATGCTAGTGCTTCTCTCACACGAGCACGCTTAACTGTTGGTATTTAAATTAAATATGTATGTAGAAAATATAAATATGTATTTTAATGTATTTATATAAGTTAAGTATATATTATTTATCGTTTATAAATAATATGTTTTTCGAAAAAGTTTTATAAAAATATATTTTCACAATTTAATCTAAGTATATAATTCTTACAAAATTTCGGCATGACCCGTTTGTGTTTACATGTTTTCCAAAGTCATAGACTTTAATAAAAACTCACTTTCAATTACAATTCACACGGTTCGATCACAAAAACTCCCTATAACTAGTCGATAAGCAAGAATATTAAATAAGGCATTGATTTTCATCCAATAATAACATAAGCTCTTAATAAGCCAAAACAACATAAGCCGAACCTTAAGCTTATGAGTTAAGCTCGCGGTTCGTGGGCTTTTTGATGTGGGACGTGGCTTAAAAGCCACGTAAGCATTCTTTGGCTTATTTGTTAAGCCAAATAAGCTTAACGTCTTGTCCTTTCAAAAATAAGCAAGAAATAAGCCGAATAAAATATAAGTCGAATCAAATAAGCTCGAACAAAACATCCCCTTCATTTTCCTTATTGGGCCGAACCAATAATAAGCCCAATAAGCCCGAATAAGATCAAATAAGCTTTTCGAAAAGCTTATTTAAATAAGCCGAATATAATAAGCCATAAGTTACCATTTTTATTATATAAAAATAACCACGATCACAAAACTATGATTTCCTTATACTTCTTTTATTTATTTTCGAAACATAAAGTAACCTTTTTAAGGTTTACGTAGTTTGAAATGTAAACTTTTAATCCGTTTGTACAACTAGTATATATGTATAAAGATGAACATAAAAGTACAAGATTTATGAGGATTTGATGACTTACAAGAATACGAAGGATTAGAGGATGATTAGAGACTAAAACAACCCAAACGTTGTTTATAAACTACCCGAATATCAACCCGAACACTTTATCTTCAAATGGTTTTGATCAAAGATTAAAAATATATGGATTTGTGTGTGTGTGTTGGTGTTCGAACAAGAGAGAAGAGAGAAGAAGGATATGTGTGTTTTTCTCTTGTGAAGTGAATGAATGAGAGATGAGAATGTATATAATAAATATGGTGACTCTAGCTTAACTAGTAAGCAAAATTTGAAATCAAAATGTGTATGTGTGTGTGTGTGGTCACGACAAGGGACAAAAGGAGCAAAGGGGGACCAAAATGATCTACCAATGGTTGCTTAGGAAGGACATGTACTAGTGTCATAAGGTGGGGAAACATGTTTCTTGATTCAAAATTCAAATTGGGAATCCTATGAGAGAATGTGTGTGTTTGGACGTGTATGTGCAAGGGAGGGGGGGCAATTTTGTCTCCAACATTCTAGGAAACATAGTGCTCTATTTGATTTAATTTCAAGGGTTCCATGTATATACTTATGTTACTAGTTGTATCCGGAACACGCAATTAACGAAAACGAATAACGACTTCGCGAAATTTTCTGAAATTTTAAATATCAATTAAAAACATAAAAACGCGTCTAATGACGAAAGGCTACGATGATTGGATGCACGGATCGCTTCCGGCAATGATTCTCAGTAAATAACGGAACAACTTCCCGGTTACCCGTAAAAATTAAACGAAACATTAAAAATTCAAATTATCAAACGGAAACGGCTAAAATATTGATCGGAAATTTACGGGTTGTGACAAATTACGGAGGGTAAGTATGCAATAAATGAGAGTAAAGAGTGCGTGTGTGTAATTAGGTGAGAATACAATAAATGCTCTTAGGGTATTTATACCACCCCAAGAATGCATACCTGATAACGACATCTCGTAACGTATACCTGACAGATGTCATCTTGCCTTGGAGTGGTCTCTGATTGGGTCAGTGTTCCGTGATACCCGGGTTGCAGTGTCACAGTAGGGAGTCAGACTAGGGCCCACTGGTCCAAAGGAGATCCCTTGGATAAAGTCAAGACCCATTAGGGATAGGGACCTCCGGGTGTTTCCTTCGGCCAACGAACGTATTCTCCAGACAACAATCGCTGGTTTAGTGTATCATCCGGAACATACCATCCGGACATATACACGAACATGTCTCTCCCCAGTGTTATTTTGTTGGTTGAAGACTGACACAACAACACTTTCAAGATATTGTCACTGGTGTTGTTAGTGACATCCTTACCGTATAAGGGGGGATTCGAGGGTCCTTGGGCTGTATTGGGCTTCTTGATCGGGTAAGTCCATGGGTTGGTTAACTCCGTACGGGATTTACGAACGGCGTTCTATTTTTCCCTACCTGTTAGGATGATGCCATGTGTAGCGCACCACTGGCATAAATAGGATTCACCATGAGTCATATCAACAGTACGGTGCGACGTTTCTGCTTCCCAATGCTACCCCTATGTGTGTGTGTGTGTGTGTATATATACACACATACAAGACCCTTTTTTTCACTATTCACTTTTCCTTACAATTTTCTCCACTTTGCCGTCGAAGAAATCTTCCTGTTTCATTTGCTTACTTAAAGGTGTGTTTTGTCTTCTTTACTTATATTTGATTGAACATCTTCCTTCGATATCCTTTATATCATGTCTATGAGCGAGCCTCGAGAGATGGTTGCCAAAATATCTAAACATAATGTAGTACCTAAGTATGATATGCATATTTATGTTTCCAAGTTAAAACAATATGAGTTAGATGACCTGGTAGTAGAATATGGTATCCTGAAATATCTAAATCACCGTCTTCCACCCTCTGAACTGACTATGGATAAACTTCCCAGAGATGTTATTGGTGTATATACACATCATATTGAGCAGGGGGTGTTAGAATTCTTTTTCAACTTTCCTTTTAGGAGTAATAAAGCATTTTAATTTGCACTTCTCTCAGTTGATGCCCGTATGTCTAAACTGAGTGACTATGTTTAAGATTCGTTGTCGTAGTCTTAATATTACCCCCTCCGTTTCCTTATTCCATGTATTCTATAAATACAAGGCTTGAGGTTCTCATTCATAACTCTTACTCTCCTATTTCTCTTGTCTTTGGCCGATCCAAACACCACCAACAATAAGTGTTTCATTTGGTTTGTAACATAAACAAAGAACACAGGTTTTGGTATATCGTATCGTTATTAAACTAGCATTCGGTAGTATTGGTTAACGTGTAGTGTGGATACACGTAGAGCTTATCTACTTTAATAACTAGATTGGGTTTTCGTGTATATCAGAAGAATACATACACGTGTTCATAAGCTTTCATTGTTCGTTTGCTATTTGCTAAAAGGTAAGAAATTCCTATTTATGTTTATGTTGATTATATGCACTATATGAGATCAATATCCGCCGCATACTCGTGATTAATTATAGATTATTAGATAATAAATTCCAACATAAACAATGTCATTAGTTTTCCTTTGAGAAATCTAGTAAACGGGCCAAGAAGTTTTGTAAGGAGATTAGGTCGAGTCTGAAGGGTTGGAAGGATAAGTATTTCTTGATTGATAGGAGGGCTATACCGATTGCTATGATGTAGAGACATAAGGATTCTAATGTCTCGGATGATTTTCCAATAAAACTATAATGAGGATGATGCTGAGAAACTTAGTGAGAAAATCATCCTGCTTCAGAAGCCTTCTCAAACCCTTTTCTATATGACAGGCCACACAACAGTGTTTCGTCATCCGAAGTGTATATGTTGAGGGTAAGGGTAATGTTCGTTTAATTTTTAATAACAACTGTGAGCTTATGTGCATTCCTTAGTAAATGATTTTCCTTTGTTTTTCAGCAATTACGATGGATGACTACTTGTTGCTGCCTAACTTCAAGGGCAATATGGTGAGTAAGGGGATCCAATTTCAGAATCAGAACGCCCTCCTAAACATACAACGGACCCTATACCGACCGGTTCCCTAGTCCCTGCTAATAACATTGTTCAAATAAATGTTGAGAAGCCGAACCCAAAAATCGTTGCTACTCGAGTAAAGAAGGAAAACAACTTCATATCAAGTTTAAATCCAAGAGAGTCAGGGAGGAAAGTTCAAATGCTCCTCGGAAGAAGAAGGAGAAGGTAACTTTACTTCATGACGATATGGTGTCGGAGTTAGAGAAGACCATTTCAGCAGATCCCATTAACCATGTTTTTGAGATAGTGAAAGAAGATCAAGTGTCGAAAGGTGGCGACGAAAGGGGTTACAAATTTGATGGAGAACAGAACGAGGTCGTCGTTGTTGAACTTAGTGATCTTTCGAAGAAAGATGTCACTCGGGTTGTTGAGACAGAGCATGTGGTTCCGTCGGCTGTACACATAGCCATCCCTCCCAAGGAGACCAGTCCTTCCAATGGTTCGTTTCATCAAAACCTATGACTTATGAATTTGACTTTCCTTTCTTATCTAAAACTGATGATTTTTCTTTGTGTTTTGCAGCTCATTCTTCCTTCGGCGATAGCAACATACAAGGCTCCCAAGATGATGGTAAGCTGAATGCTTTTTGTATCAAATTAACGTCAAATAGTAAAATTATCGCAAAAGAGCTACGAAACTTAAACAAATGAACATACCAAAAGATTTTAAGGTCAATTTTGACATAATTAAGGCTATTTGATTCACGAATAACACAATCTAGATCTCTATCGATGATAGATACCACTTGTTACACATCATGTTTACATCGTGTATCATATAAGAAGGTTTAAGCATAAGAGAAAAGATTAGAGAGATGTTTTTTCAATTTTCAATTAAAAGAGAGAAAGGGAGGGAAGGATAGAGTTACAAATGAAAGGCTTAGCTTAGTATGTGTGTTTATTCTACTATTTATACTAATATCCTAAGTCTTAACCTACCTTATGAAGTGGTAATTTGGTCAATTTAAGTAATGTTGACCAAATATCCCTTATTACGATATAATAAATACTAAAAATACTTAATAATACAAGACCAGATCCTTATGAATAATACACAAATTTTCTATTCCTAACACATAAACTAGTGCCCAAATAGCCCATTTTCATATAGATGGACGGGGATTTCCGCCTCTATTTCAATACATACACTAATGACTAGTTTGTGCTTTCCACTAGACCATTGGCTTGCGGGTGTGCTTACAGCCGTGCTTATCTGTTTGATCTTAAGCTATTCACACCAACACTTGAACGGATAATTGACAAAATGTGTTCCATTTTCCGTTACTATCGCCCTATGTAAGCCGAACCTACTTCCCAAACAAATTTTTTTACATCCGTACATGTACGTTTAGCTAAGGGATTAGCTTCAATCCACTTGGTGAATTAATTGATGGCCACAATGATAAACTTGACTTTGCCTAGAGCTTTCGAAAGGGGACCTAGAATGTCCAACCCCCATTGGTAGAAGGGACATAAAGACATGATGGAAGTCATGAGAGTTTTGGGGAGCCTTAAGATCAGAGTGTGTATTTGACATGAATCACATCTTTGGGTTTCTTCTCGAGCATCCCTATGCATGGTGGGCCAATAATATCCTTGCCTCGTGATCTTAGCTACCACTGACATGGTACCAGAGTGCATACCACACGATCCCTCATGGACCTCTCGGATAACATAATTTTCCTAGATTGATCCCACACATATTAACATCGGCCGGATGTACGGCTTCTTGAAGAAAACCCCAACTTCTATGACATACTGGGTAATTTTCATGCGGAGATTTCGGGCTTCATTCTGATGTTACGGCCATACTCCCTCCTCAAAACACTTTATGATGGGGGTTATCTAATTATCCCCCTCTTCTTCCATAATGGTGTTAAGCTCCTGAGCTTTTATTGATCTTATGTCTAGAACTTCCACCAATACTTCTTTTGCTAGATGGTCGAATGCTACTCATGCCAACTTGCTTAAGACATCTACATTTTGGTTTTGCCCGCAGGGTATATTATGAATTGTGAACTTCTTGAAACAAGCTCTATGTTCCTTTGCCTTTGCTAGTTACCGGATCATGCTTCCATTGGCTGCCACAATCCCCGTTTATCTGGCTAGCGACCAACTTAGAGTACACCTCAATGTTTAACAATAGTACTTTTATCTAATTTGCCATCCTCAGACCCGCAAGGAGTGCTTCGTATTCCTCTTCGTTGTTGGTGCTATCAAAGCTAAGTCTAAGGGCATAAGTGTATTCCACCCCGAAGGGGTCGATACGTACCAAATCTACGCCCACACCCTTCTTGCTAGATGCTCCGTCTATGTATAACGTCCAATCTTCTTGTGCAGTCTCTCCCCCGACAGATTGTTTATCTCTTTGATATTTTGACCGGAACCTATTGGGGTTTCGTTTAGGAAATCAACCAAGACTTGCCCTTTCACCACATTCTGCGGTATATACGTGATATCATACGCTCCCAGTTTTACAACATATTTGGCCAGTTTCCCAGACGCTTCAGGTTTATTCAGGATTTTCTTAATCGGTTGGTTCTCGATTACCTTGATGGGGCGAGCCTCAAATTACCGACGTCGCCTGCGTGATATATGTAGCAGATAAAGTGCCAACTTTTTAAGGGGAGCATAGTTCCTTTCAGCATCGTGGAGTGTCCGACTTACATACCAGATAGGCGTTTGCCTTCCGCTCCTTTCAGCCATCAGCACTCCGCTTACCGATGTTTCTTTCGGTCTTAGGCTGGTCAACGATGGGAGCTCCATGATCAACCTCTTTATTTCCTGAAACGCCTTCTCGGCCTCCTTTGTCCATCGGTATTCATCCTTATTTTATTTGGTGATGTTCTTCAGTGTCTCAAGAATGGTAATGACCGCTCGATCAACTTGGCCAGAAATTGATTTAATGCGGCTAATTTACCGCTCAACCTTTGCATATGCCTGAGGGTTCCTGGAGATTGCATGTCTGCCACCGCCTTCATCTTCTTCGGATTGGCTTGGATGCCTTCAGAAGTCACCATATATCCCAGAAACTTTCCCTCTTCTACCCCGAATAACATTTCTTCGGATTTAGCTTCATGTTGATTCGTCGAAGGTTGTCGAATGTTTTCGCTATATTCGCTAACATTTCCTTCTTGGTTATGCTCTTGATGACAATGTCGTCGACATATGACTCCAAGTTTCGTCCTATCTGAGATTGGAACGCCGAGTCCACCAACCTTTGGTACGAGGCCTTTGCGTTTTTTAAATCAAAAGACATCTTGGTATAACAATAAGTTCCTTGCTCCGTGTAAAAGGCTGTTTTCTCTTTGTCTTCTTTGGTCATTTGAACTTGATATACCCTTTGTACGCATCCAAGAAACATTTGTAACAGAACCCCATGGCAGATTCGATCCTCAAGTCTATTTCTGGCAAGGGATAGTAATCCTCCGGGCATGCCGAGTTGTTATTTTTGAAGTCAATACACATTCGCCATGCTCCATTAACCTTCTTTATTGAAACCAGGTTAGAAATCTATGTGTAGGAATCCACCGAGCTGGGTCTAATACCCCATTTTACCCATCTTTCTTCGACCAGTCCTTAGCCCACTGCCATGGCATTTTTCTTACCCAAGAACCTCCTCTTCTACGCCATCGGCTTTTACGTAAGACTTTGCATTGAGCGTAATGCTCAATAACCTGTCATGGAACTCCTGTCATGTCGGATGCTCCATGCGAATACATCTTGCTATTCTTTAACAGCTCCAACAATTGGAATCTACACTCCTTAGAGAACCGTCTTCCACTGGTGATCTTTTGGTTTGGAAACGCTGGGTTTACTAATACTTCTTCTACGGGAGCATCCTCTCTTTATGCCGATTTGTCTTAGATTCTTTTCTCGTCTTCCGGAGCACCCCTAACCTCTAATATTTTGCATTCGAAGATTAATGCTGATCGGGTGACAAGCGTGGCAATCCCTATTGGCGTTGGAAATTTCATCATAAAGTGGGTCGTGGAGGGGATAGCCCTTAAATCTATAATCACAGTTCTTCCTAGTATGATGTTGTACGGGGACGGTGATTGAACAACGGTGAATTTCATGATAGTTCTTCGGAATAATCCTTCGCTTTTGAATGATATCTCCAACTATATCTTCCTCAGTGACTGCAACTCCTCTCCCGAGAACCCCACTAAGGATGTTTGAGACTCCTTCAACCGGGCTTTGATGGAATGACTGAGGTTATTGAAGCGGTGCTCCAACATCACTTGTACGGCCGCTCCCTGGTCTACGAAAACCCGCCGTACCAGCGACCCTTCAACCTCTGCCTCCACTATTAATGGTTCGTCAGACATATCACCCGGCAATACGGGTGGGAAGGTTATTGGCACGTTCATCCACCCTTCTTTTTCTTGGATTCTTGATTTTCTCTTCTTATCATTGACATTCTTCCTAACCATGTTGATTACTTTTCCCTTGCCATAGTTGTTTCCCCTTTGGTTTCCCTTATGAGTTCCCTTCTGCCTGACGTCCTTCACTAAGTGACTGACCTTGACTGACTCCAACGCCATCTTAAGTTGCCTTTTTAACTGGTAACAATCATTGGTTTAATGTCCTTACTCTCTATGGTAGTCATAATACATGTTCATGTTTTCTCTCTTCGGGGATCCTTTCATCAGAGGGCACAGAGGTAGACACAGTTGAAGCTCAGTGTCCATGATTTCTTTTGGGAGCTTAGTCAATGAATTGAGGGTAGGACGAGCGGTATCGTACCTTTGGTAATGGTTCCTTCTGTTGTCGACTCGAGACTGAACATATGGTGCATATGGTTCCCTAAGCTTGTAGTCATTTCAGTATTCATTCCGTCTTAAAATCTCCCCAGAAGCATGTCTAGGAGGCCTGTCGCCCTATGAGTTGGACTTTTAACCTCCAAGTGTCGCAGATATGTGATACACTTCCTCCGACCTGACGAGATCGTCTACCCTTTGCATCATCTCCTTGACCGTCCGGGGAACCATGTCAGAGAATCACTTTGCTAACTTTGGACATTTGGAATTGCTCATGAAAGCTGATATCTGCATCACTTCGGGCGTGTTAAGAATATAACTAGTTTCATCAGTCCAATGCTCCTTGAATGCTGTTAGCAATTCGTTAGCCCTCCTGACTATCTTGAAAATTTATGTGGGGTCTTTAAAACATTTCCTATTTAAGGCGAACCTATCTGAACCTTTTGCGCATATCTGCCCACCTGTCAATGCAACCATTCGAGAGCCGATCGAACCACCCCCTAGCGGCTCCGTCCAACGTCTACTGGAACATCCTGCACCATACTCGCATTTGCTACTCTCCTTGTTTAGCTACTCCGACGAACCGACTTATGTGGTCGTCCGAGTTACTAGATTCGTCGTAAATCTTCAAGTTGGCAGGCATGACGTGCTTTGGGGCAGATAATTCGAATGATCTTCTGGGTGAACAGGGACCTTAGAGACTCCTTGAAAGGTTTCTGCAAGTCCTCATCCTGCGATCCTTCTGCTTCATCGTCGTTGGGTTTTTTCTTTCTGCGACGCATCCTCTTCCTCGAAGTTTAACCGCAACGGTGCGATGACGTTCCCATCCTTCTCATTATGTTGCTTTATCAACTCTCGGAGAGAGGACATATGAAGCGCGATTTGTTCTTGTAAGTTAGGAGAATTGTTTGTGTTTGTCCCACTTCCTCCAGCCGGTGTGACCTGAGTAACGGGTACTGGGGGAGGATCGACCATTCAAAAGCTTTGGTAGATTGAGAATGGGTCCCACGGATGGCACAAATTTGTTAAGGCAAAATCTTGCTCTTCGGTCCAAACTAGCGTAGGTTCCTCCGGACTATGGTTGACGTCATTCGAGCACCTACACAAGTGAAAAGAGCATGTTAGAACCCTCCTCGGGTTTGACCACAGGACCAAGCTCCGACGTGAGAATGAGTATCGAGGAATTACGGAGGGTAAGTATGTAATAAATGAGAGTAAAGAGCATGTGTAGTTAGGTGAGAATACAATAAATGCTATTGGGGGTATTTATACCACCCTAGAATGTACCTGATAGTGACATCTCGTAACATATACATATGACATCTTGCATGAGAGCGGTCTCTGATTGGGTCAGCGTTTCGTGATACCCGGGTTGTAGCGTCACAGTAAGGAGTTAGACTAGGGCACACTGGTCTAGAGGAGATCCCTCGGATAAAGGCAAGACCCATCGGGTAAAGGGACCTCCGGGTGTGTCCTTCGGTCAACGAACATATCCTCCGGACAACAACCGTTGGAATAGTGTATCGTCCGAAACATACCCTTCAGACATATACACAAACATTAAGTCCGTGTCATTTATCACGTCGTGTCGAAAATTAACACCCATAAAAAGCATATTTTGTAATTATTACACGAATAAAAAATGGGACCCGATAATGGTTGCAATTCAAAATATCCCCAAAATAAAAACAATACAAAGAGCGCCAATTCCCCACACTTTTCACACACACACACACACACACTCTCTCTCACTCCCAAAAATGACAACAACAAAATCAAGCTCAAGGAAGAAGAAGACAACAACAACCACAACCGAGTCATCACCATCACCATCACCTCCAAAAACTGTACTCAAACGAGTCATCACAACACAAGATGACGACGACGGTAACGATTTCGATTTCGATCCTGATAATAAGAAGAAGACACGTCCGTTGAAGAAGAAACAACGATCATCTGCTCATCATTTCGAAGATGATTCTGAAAACGATCTTACTAGGTTAAACGAATTATTTTTATTTAATTAATTACGATCTGTTAAGCTATATCGGTTGTGTTTCTCCTAATTGTGTGATTTTTGCTGATTATCTCTGTTTACTTTGTGTTTATAACTGATAAACATCAAGCTGTGGATCGATATAGGTTAATTATCAGTTTCTGACTTATGGTTGATTATAGCTGCTTAATTTTATGATATATAGGTGATAAACATACAATTGTGGATCGATATAGGTTAATTATCACTTTATGACTTACGGTTGATTGTAGTTGCTTAATATATGCATATTTAGAGATATTATTGAATCGGTTGATGCTATTATTGAAATTTGACCTGATTATGCGATTATTTTTGTTTAATTTGTTTATAAGTGAATAAACATGAAATTGTGGATCAATATAATGTTAATCTGGAATTATATTGTTAATCGCTTGTTATAGTTGCGTAATTTTATGTTTATAAGTGGTAAACATACACTTGTGGATCGATATAGGTAATAGATGCTTATCTTGAGATATTATTGAATCGGTTGTTGTTATTATTGAAATTTGACCTAATAATGTGATTTAGTTATAAGCGATAAATGTCAAAATGTAGATCTATATAGGTTAATTATTACTGTAGTTTCTGACTTACGGTTGCTAGTTATATTTGATCATTTTGTTGAAAGTAGACGCATATTAAGAGTTAGATAATGAATAGCTTGTTATTATTATTGAAGTTTGACCTAATTTTGTGATTTTATCTGATTATTTTTGTTTTTAATTTGTGCTTATAAGTGATATACATGAAGTTGTGGATTAGTGTAGGTTGGTTATCAGTTTTGGACTTATGGTTGATAGATTATATCGGTTATTTTGAGATAGTATTGAACCGCTTGTTGTTATTGTTGAAATTTGACCTAATTTAGCAAATCTAGTTGTGGTAATCTGATTTATTGTTTCAGACTTACGATCCTTAGTTATATCGATTATGCTGTTTGTTAGATGCTTATATTGGGTTTAATATTGAATCGGTTGATATTTTATTGAAACTTGATCTAGTTATGTATTTTTAGTTGCGATCAACGAATTTATTGTTGTTTGATCTGTGTTAATGAGTAATAAGCATGTTTCAGACTTGGCTGCTGACACTGTTCTTCAGATGCTTATTTTGAGTTAGAAGATAAATCGGCTGTTGTTATTGTTGATTATTGACCTGATTATGTAATTTTAGTTGCGATTAATGGATTTATTGTTGTTTAATTTGCGATTTTAAGTAATATGTGTGAAAATGAGATCTGTATAGGTGAATTGTTAGTTTTAGAAAAACGGTTGCTGAATAGTATTGATTATGCTGTGTATAAGATACTTATTTTGAATTAGATATTCTATCGGTTGTTGCTGTTATTGTTATTGAAAACTGATGTAATTGTGTGATTTTAGCTGAGATAAACTGATTGTGTTTATAAGTGGTAAGTATCGGACTGTCGATCTGTGTAGGTGAATTATCAGTGTTAGACTTACTGTTATTAAATAATATCGATTATAGTTGTTTATTAATAGTATATCAATTATGATGTTTGGATATGCTTATTTTGATCTGTATATTTACTTGCTTGGTGTTGTTCCTGTTTTTGAGGACCCTGCATCTGATTATAGTAGAAAATGACCTGATTATGTGTTTCAGCTTAAATAAACTACAGTAATGTATTGTTGATCTACATAGCGTAAATAGTCAGTTTCAGACTTGCAATTGCTAAATTTATCTATTAAGAGGTTTTCAGATGCTTATTACGAATGAGATATTAAATTGTTTGCGTTTGTTTTTATTTTTGCTTAAATGACTCTAAAGGATGATTATCAGTTTCAGACTTGCGATTGCTAAACTATCTATCAAGCGGTTTTTCAGATGTTTATTATGAATGAGTTATCAGATCGTGTGTGATTATTGTTATTTTTGACATTTTGTTCGTGAATAGTGTGTAATGGTGCCTATTTGATAATGAAGTCAATGCATTAGAATTAAATACAAAAACAGATAAAATTATGCAGTTCAATTAATGAAGACAGTGTCTCAGATTACAGAAAAATGGTCAATTATGCGGTTTCAGTTATGATAACTTTGGCGAAGTTTTCTTTTGTTACATTGCAGTGACATAAAAGGTTTGATGAACGCGTTACATC
>BQNB010008753.1:4626-88926 GCA_026074375.1 Tanacetum coccineum
CTTGGAGTTTGAAGAAGTTCGAAGGTTGTTGTTGGTAGGTTTGTAGAGCTTCTTGAAATACTTTGCAAGGAGAGCCAAATTCTTTTGCATTTCCTTGTCTCTCTGAGCTTGTTCCGGATCACTGTCTTCATCAGAAACTGAAACCGACTCAGATGGAGGTGTAATTGGTTTGGCGATCTCTTTGCCTTTGTGTCTGGTAGATGCAGTTTGTCGTTTGGAAGATGATGTTGCATTTGATCTTTGAGGTTTTGGTTCTTGATAGTAAGTATCTGAATATGGTTGAGCAGCCGCAATTAGTGCTAATGGATTTGCACTTTTGGCTATTCTCTCAGCACGTATATCATTAACCTCCAGTTGAAACTGCTTCAGAATGTCAAACAGTCTGTGATATGAGACGATGTCTATTTTTTCTGCTTGCTTCACAATCGTCACAAATCTTGACCATTCTGGTTGCAGTTGTTGAAGAAATTGAACATTCACTTGCATTGTTGTAACTTGCAAGTTGTTCCTTGTTAACTCATTCATCAATTTGTAAAATCGTGAGTAATACGACTCCATGGATTCTCCATCTTGAGAAGTAAACTTTCCAAATTCCCAGAACAGATTGGTCTTTACATCTTGTACGTTCAACGATTCACCCTGTTGTAGCCTTTCAATGGCTATCCACATTTCATTTGCTGTGTTGCATGCATCAACAGTGGAATAGATGTCATCTCCAATACCAGTTAAAAGCAAGAAAATTGCTTCTTTTTCAGACTGAAAGTGTTCTTTGTTCTCTGGAGTCATGTTCAATATTGTTTCGACTGATGTATGTTGTGGAACTGCAGGACGACCTTCCGCTGCCTCAACAGCTTGAACTTGTACAGTGGTTGGCACGTAGGGACCACTTAGTATACTCTTTTTCAGTCCGCCACCATTTGGTTTTGTGTCAATGTACCGTAGAAAACGTGATCTCCATTGTGAATATCTTCCTGGTCCAAGCATTGGAGGACGATCTTTCGAACCAGCTGCCATGATATTATTGTGCATTTGACTATCTGTTGAGGATGTGTTGACTGGAGTAGACATGGTTAATGAATGGTTATTAATTATGAAGTGTGAAAGATTTTGTTGGATCTTAAGTGGATATGATGTGATTGAAGTTGTGGTCTTGTGGTCTTGTAAGCAATTCACGTTCACGGGATTTTACACGTCTATGATTAAAACCGATAAAAGAATTAACGGGATTTTACAAAATCAATAGAAAACCGTGAATGATTTGATTCGGAGTCAGCGGCCAATGATTTAATTGTATAAAAACAGATAATTTTCTGGCTTGGGTTACAGTAGATTGTTTAAATAGGCTCACCAAACTGAAACAGGCCTTAAAATGCTGATGGGGCCTGAGTGAGCTAAACAAAAACAATTCTAAACAAATTTCCAAAAAACTGAAAAAATGTCAAATAAATCATAGTAAACAGCTTTTTTGGGCCTTAAGAAATCCCTTGAACCAGCTAAAGGTGGTGGCATGTAACGTGATCCGTAACGTTTTCTCTTCGATTTGAGAGGTCACAAGGGCCTAAAACGGAGTTAACGGATCAAAAGTATGGCTGTTTTACTGAGAACCCTTCTTCACGCAGATTTCTAGACAAAACGCAGTGCTTCTTATCTCTTCAAAACGCAATTGAACTTCTCTACAAAACCAGCAGTGGTCGAGATTTGGCTCCAAAACGCAATGGTCAAAACGAATGAACTTTATCAAAACGCAGTTGTCAAAAACGCAATGGTCCAAAACGGCAATGTCAAAACGCAATGGTCAAAACGCAATAATGGAATTTGTCAAAACGCAATGAAATAAAAAATTGGTCAAAGTATTCCTTAGTCAAAACGCAATATATGTCTTCAAAACGCAACCTGCAATCAAAACGCAATGAACCAAAACGCAACCAATGTCAAAACGCAACCAAGAAAAAAGTCAAAACGCAACAAGAAGAGAGTCAAAACGCAACATGAACTTTGCCAGAAAGTCAAAACGCAACGACGAAATATACGAGTTTTTCCACCTAAAATCGCCTAAAAATCGCCCTTTTTGACCCTTTAACTTGATTTCTCTTGCACAATTAGCTACCTTATGCCTAGATCTTGCTTAATAACTAAAACATTCACACATCTAAGCACAATAATTCGGGTTTGATTTTTTCTTCAATATTACACACGAATTTGATCTTGTTTAACCACAAGAATCAACCACGAATCCACACGTAGCTCTGATGCCAATTGTAGGATCCCGTAACACTTCACTTCATACAATCGATCACGAAATCGGAACTAGAAATGAGGAGGTGAGTTGTTTAGAGAGAGAAAAGAGGAGAGAGAAATGAGAGAGAAAAGATATTAGATTTATGAGATATTTTCAACAACTAACTTTTCCAAGTGGAAAAGTTCCTTATATACCCCGACACTTAAAAGTGACGCGCGGGATATTTAACTAGGACCCGGGCTCGGGTTTTGCTTGGGATTAAACCCAAAACATATACAATATTAGATTAACTATCGAGCCCGATTCCCGATAATATTCTATTACAACATTAACTAATTAAAGACCGAAGCTCCATCGTAGAGTGACCGAGCTTCCTTGTTCGACTCAATAAATTGAGGCTAACAACTACATATTCAAACATAATTTCTTTCTACCACCGATCGATCAATTAGTAATTTTTTTGATACCTACGTTATCATGACGAACTCTTGCTTGATAAATCACATTCTCCTCAGGTGTTGACAAAATAATAAACCACCAATGCTTGAAAAACATTTGTATGATTCATGGAAAAGCAGAATGGAACTTTATATGATGAATAGACCTCATGGTAGAATGATCCTTGCTTCCGTTGAGAAAGGTCCAAAACCTTCGTCTGGCCATCAATCACAATGGACGGTGTAACAAGACTTAAGAAATATAGTGAGCTCACCCCTGCAGAAGTCATTCAAGCTGATTGTGACATCAAAGCAATTAATATCATTCTCCAAGGCCTTCCAACTGAAATTTATGCTCTTGTGAGTCAACATCGTTAGGCCCAAAGATCTTTGGAGAAGATTCAACTGCTCCATGCAAGGAACATCGTTAACAAAGCAAGAACGAGAGTGGTAAGATGTACGATGAATTTGGATAAGTTCACTTACAAGAAAGGAGAGTGTTACCTGAGTACTACTTGAGATTTCACATGCTTAACTCAATGATAAGACCTCTACAAGATCGCCACTGGAGCAATTTCAATTAATACCAATTTCTGAAACACTCCTTCCTGAGAATGTGTGCAAATTCATTACTGATGTAAGTTGGTATCAAAGACTTGCATACTTACCGAATGTTGATCAGCTTCTTGTTCATGCTCACTTGGACAACATGAACGACATGCAAATGAAGTTTGTTTTGATGCATGAACGTAACTCCGATCCTTTTCTTTGGATGCATCTCCACCAAATAACACAGTCACCTTATCAAACGTCATCACAACACTTACCAATACACTTCAACTTCAACCACCAGCTTCACATATCCATACTCCACAGTATGGGTTTACCTATTAGTCTCACAACAATACTCCAACTCAATCATATAATACACCTCTTTCAGTAACTTATACCATATCCATGGATTTTTCAATCCTCAATTCACCACAAACATGTTATTCTCTTATCATCATCCATCCCCAATAGAATACCCTCCCCAAATTAACTAACAATCTAAATTTTCCCAACAAGACTCCGTTCTAATTGTACCAGTGTTCTAGAAAGGTGATGATCCCATTGATGCCATCAATCACATGATGTCGTTTTTAACTGCAGTTGTCACCTCCCATTATCCCCACTACTAATAATCACTGAGAAACTCGTCTAACCCTAGGCAACAAGCTACCATCAATAATGGAAGAGTGACACTACAACCAATTCAGGGGAAACAAACTTCTTTTATTGTTGGGTACTTCAAGAACTTACACTCCAGGAGCAAGTGGGGGGGGGGGGGGGGGGGGGGGGGGGGGGGGGGGGGGGGGGGGCGGGGGGGTCAATTCTAGAAAACAAAGGACGACACACATTTAGCTAACAATCTGCAAATGGGAAGGTCACATGTCCAACAGTGCAAGTCCACGAACCAAGAGTAAATCTAGTGATGTTAGCATTCAAATGTTAATAAGCTAAAAAAAAAAAAGAAAGTGTTGCTGGTACAAGCTCAAGCACATGGTCAAATTCTAAATGAGGAGGAACTAGCTTTTTTGGCAGATCCAGATATTCCTGAAGGTCAAAGCCACATACTGTCATGTTCTTCATAATGCTAGCTATCAAGCTGATGATTTGGATGCATATAACTCTGATTGTGACGAACTTAACTCTGCCAAAGTTGCTCTTATGGCGAATTTATCTCATTATGGTTCAGATGATCTTACTGAGGTACACAATCATGATAATATGAATAATAATGTGGCACATCAAGCTGTGCAGGTGATGCTGTCTTCTCAACAGTCGAATGTTGTGAATCATTCAGAAATAGCTAGGCTTTGCGAGAACTATTTACCAGATGCTATTCGATCTTATCAGTACAGTTCACTGTACTCTCTGTCTAGTCTACACACTCGAGAGTATAGTGACGTTCACATACACATTAGTACTATTGAACTGTATCAAATTCTAACTCCTCTACACAACAAGATGATTTGATATTATCTGTGATTGAACAGCTTAAAACCCAAGTAGCTAATTGTACCAAGACTAATCTGGAAAATAAGAGTGTCAATGATACCTTAACTGCTGAGCTTGAAAGATATAAGGAACAAGTTAAAGTTTTGAAAGAAGGACAAAATGTTGACTTAAGGAGTAAGGATAACGTTTCAGACATATGTGCACAGTCTGTAGAGATTGATCTTCTTAAACAAACTCTTTCAGAACATTTAAAAGAAAAGGAATCTTTATTACAAACGGTTACTCTTCTAAAAAATGATTTTAAGAAAGAAGAATCTAGGAACATTGATAGAGAAATAGCTCTAGAAAAGCAGATCAAACAACTAGATAATATTGTTTTTAAAAGAGATCAATCTGCACAAATTGTTCACATGTTGACGAAACCTCGGTTTTTCTATGATAATACCACTAAACAAGCTCTAGGTTTTCAAAATCCCTTCTATATGTAGAAAGCTTAGCAGTCAAAACCAAAGCTATATGTTGGTGATATTATTGTTCAAACTAATCCTATTGTGATTCCTGACTCTATAGGGGACCTTAGCACTTGCTGAAGAGAGTCGTTCCAAAATGCTTTTAAAACATAAGGATAATATGATGTTAGAAAAGAAAAAGCAAGTTGATACCACACCAATAGATTATGCTGCTCTTAACCAACTTTATAAAGATTTTCCAACATGATTTGTTCCACAAACTGAATTATCTGCTGAACAAGCCTTTTGGTCTCAGAATTCTGTGAATCATCTTCAAACACTCACAAACACTCTCTACTTTGAGATGACCGAAACTACACAATGTCGTTGCACGTGCTATTACCATAAAGACGACTGTCTAACACGCGTGCATGCAGTACCTATCATATAACCTCATAACGCACTCTTAGCACTAGCACTGATACAGCATTCGCAGTCCCCTTGAAGAAATGGGGGTGGGTGAAAGCAACCATTCTTGCTAAGTTTGATGTGGTAGTCAAAGAAATACCACCCCACAGCTATCACTGAAAGATCCACATGTAATGGTGGTAGTGATTGATTTTATGTCGAAATGAGCACGTGACGACGAGCGTCTATGTGGTTCTCGAACATACAAAAGCTTGTTTTAGGGATGAAATAATTCCATTTGTAAAAGCTCTAAAGGACTTATTTAGTACGTTCAACCAACATTTGGTTAATGAACTTTCTGAAGTCCAAAATGTCTTCTATCAAATGGAACAAGCTGTGGAACAACATCGTATTGAGTCAAAAACATTTAAAGTTAAGATGAATCAAGTTTTGAACGAAAATGAATGACTCTTGGAACAAGTGATGAGCAAAGATATTGTGAACTTACTTGTTAATCCTTCCGTGGTGAATGATTCTGTGAATGTGCATGAATCTCAAAAGTGTCTCAAACTTGAGACTGAGCTTCAAACGGATTTTGTTAAAAGGGAAACTTACGATAAACTGTTCAAAAGTTTTACCATTCTTGAAAAATATTGCATCTCTTTAGAAGTTGACACTCAACTTAAACAGGAAATTTTTCAAAGGGAAAATTCTGTTTCAAATCAAAGTGTTCCAAGTTTTGATCAATTGTTTGAATTAAATGAATTGAAAGCTCAGTCCCAAGAGAAAGACACGGTAATTAAGAAGTTGAAAGAGAGAATAAAATCTCTCAGTGGAAATATGGATAAGGAAATACGGATCCAACAGGACTTAGAAGAGATTGAAACCATAAATATTGAATTGGATCATAGGGTGACAAAGCTTATTGCTGAGAATGAGCATTTGAAATAGACCTATAAGCAACTTTATGACTCGATTAAACCAACACGTATTCAATCAAAAGAACAAAGTGTTAAGTTAATAAGTCAAGTCAACTTAAAGTCTGTGGAAATTTCTGATTTAAATGCAAGTCTTCAGGAAAAAGCTTTGGAAATTACAGCTCTCAAGGATGAACTAAGGAAACTTAAAGGAAAAGCCCTAGTTGATAATAATGTTTCAAACCACCCTAGTGATCCACAGTTGCATCAAGTTAATGTGGAACCAATAACCCCCAAATTGTTAAATAAAAGGACAGCTCACTCTGCCTATATTAAGCATTCTCAGGAAGAAGCCGCAGTTCTTAGGGATCTAGTCGATCATATTAAAGCTAATTATCCCTTAGATCCACTCTTAGAATCTGCCTGTAAGTATACTAAACTAATTCAGGAGATGCTTTCTAAAATCAATAAAACTTGTCCACATTGAGGATTCACGACACAACTATCCGAAGCACCACACAATTGCGTGGGGGCGAGGCAATTGGACCTCTCGGATATTACACATCAGATCATAACGAGTATCATGACGTTCTGCTCTATCTGACGACTCGCTTGACACCGTCATACATGCATACTTCCGTCACTGCAAAGGCACAGCAACGGTACCACAACTCCAAGAGCCTCTAGTATCTGTCTCATTTATCACATACATGTCATTCGTCACAAACTATAGTTTGTCTTCTAAACAGGAGTAAAATATCCTACCTATGTGCTACGGATCACAACCTTCAGGCAATAACAAAGAAAGATAAGATTAAGCACAACACGAAAGCATCTTAAACCCTTTCTTGGTTCTTCTCAATGAGTTCTTTAACTCACTTATGGCAAGTTTTGTCTCAATTGAGTTTTCAAATCTTTGTTTACAAAATGATTGTTCACGATGAGCTCTTTCAGAAATACATTTGACGCTTTTTCTTTGCAAACTGTGTCATTTTTCATTTGTTCTTGACATTGTTGTAAAGCTAGTTCAAGAGAAATCGAGTGTTTTTCTAATTTAGCAAAATTTTATAAAAGCTCAATATAAACTTCTTTACTAACAGATTCAGTTTGTTTCGAAAGCTCTTGTGCAAGACATTCATATTGTTTCACTTTATGATCATATAAGCATTGCAATTCAGCATGAGCATCTAAATCGGATAACGAATGAAAATAGGAACACATAACATTATTAAACACACATTCTTGCAAGAGCATATCATACATGTTTGAAAATTCTGCATTATCAGATTCAAGTTTGTCAATTTCATTTTCAAGGGATTCAACGTACTTTAAATCAGCATGCGTTTCTTTCTTAAGTTCATGAACAAATGTGAAACTATCATTCCGAGTCTTAAGGGCAAGAGGCATCAAACATATCTTAATCAGGATTTCCATATCTTTAGCAGTTGGGGCACGAAAATGATCTTTAGAATGTTTCACCCAAGCTTGATCGACAAGTTCTCTAAGATGATTTATGTTATTTGTCATGGCATTATACGCTTGGCTACTTTTGCTTAGGTAAGAAAGCTATGTTTTTGAAAATATTGGTTTTGTTTTCACAAATGATTTTCTACACATTTTCTTTCTTATTTCATTTGCATGTGCCAACTGTATTTGATATTCCTGGGTCGGGGGTTTAAAATTTCCATAAAGACTATTTAACTTTGTGTAGTCAAAAGGTTTCACTAAGTCTTTATTCAATTTTGATCGACTCTCTTCTTCAAGAGTCAGAATCTCTTCCCTATCGAGGACGAGTCTGTTTGCAGGATCAGATTGGTCATGTGGGATCTCATACAAACATGGTTTCTCATATTGAGCCTTTTGAGGTACAATTGGATAGCATAGGTAGTCTTCCATTAAATTAGGGCATTTGGGTGCAACATAATGATGGTTTGGATTGATTACTCCTTTTGTAAACTATACATTCAGAACTTAATTGGTTTTTTTCCACTGAAATCATTTTATCAATATCTTTTTCTTCCTTAAGTTTTAAATCCGTTATGACCTTTGTTTTCTCTTTGATAAGACCTTCGTAATATGACTTAGTTAAAAGACTATGTTTGACTAACGCATCGTGTTTCTCTTGGACAACTAAAATTTCGTAGGCTTTAAGTTTTAAACCTTCTTTTATGTCAATGTGCTTTTGAGCTAATAGTCCTAGAGTTTCATTTAACTTACGTTCAAGTTTGTCATAATCAACTGTACGATCATTAAAGGCCTTGTACCTCTCAAACTCAGTCTGTTTATTTTGAAGTGCAACTAAACAACTATCTCGAATACTATTAGACTCCCCCAGGGTCCTACTAGTCTCTGCAAGAGTAGATTTGCACTCTTTCAATTCTTGAGTCAATGATGCGTTTGCTTTCTTTAATTGCTTTTGAATCGTTTTGTTTTCATCAATGTCAAGTTTTAAATTGGCAAGCGCAACACGCTCATCATCACATTCTACAACATTATGGTCAGTCTGAATTTCATTATCACATACATCTGGTGAATCAGGAGTGACATTGCTATCAGCCTTTTTCACTACACATGTGTTAATAATGCATTCAGGTTGCTCAGAATGTTGTGTGTCAACAACAAACACATTATATTCAGCAGTATATGGTACCTCAACCATTGGTTTTGTGTCATAGGAAGGGCTGATGTCCGTATCATCCCCATAATTTCTTTTGTCATTGCATTCATTCCTTGACCTACTGCTTTCATCTCCAGATGTGTTGCTTTGATTCTCTAAACCTTGATCATTCTCTTTGTCTGATACAATCCTACTGCAGTCATTGTCTCCCGAACTAGCATCCGATTCTTTAACCTTTTGAACCTTGCACTCTTGAATCTGCAACTTTCTTTCATTCAACCTTTTCAACTCATTCTGAAGCTCTTGTTCATGTTTTGCTCTTTCAACAATACATTGCTCAATGAAGTTCATGTTTTGAATGATTGTTTCCTTGAATGTTTGAGCTTTCATGTGAGTGTACTCTTTGAAGTCTCGTCTTGTTTCCAGATCATATGAATTATAATTGGAAGGCTCTAACACTTTTGAATGTATGAACTTGTCAAATTGCACTTTGATCACACGTAGATCAGAATTGAAATCCTTCTCGTGAAGTGTTTCTTTGTTGAGTTGCCTTTCTAAATTCTGTATGTTTCGAGATAACACATACCTGAAAGTTCTTTCGTTTGCCTCAAAGAGTCGGTGAAAAGCATCTCTAAACGTGTAGTATTAAGTTGTTGGAACTTGAGAGATGTTGAATTGTTGTTTGGAGTGCATTCAATTTGTTCAAGGAGTCCTCTTTCAAAATCTTTGCTTGCTTTTGCAGCTGTGGTATCTATTGTTCATCTAAATCCGAACACGAAGATAAAGTATCTTTCGTTTCCATTTTATCGAAAATTATGAAGTGAAAATGATTTGTAGGATCTTAAGTAGGTAAAGTGATGGTTGTTGTGGATTGAAATCAATTAACGTTCACGGGATTTTACAAATCGATGATTTAAACCGAGAAAAAAAAAAGAATCTTTTACGAGATTTTACAAAATCAAGAAAAAACCGTGAAACAGTGATGAATTGTTGTTGATATCTTTGTTATAGTTGAAGAACTTAAACTTTCGTTAATGATCGATGAGCTAAAACGACTAACGGTGCACAAACGTTGAACTTTATATGAGAAACGGTTGATTAAAACTCAATTAAGGACAAACGGTGCAATGATTATTCACTTTGGAGGAATAACGGGGCTGTTGTAAAAGAATAATGACTAACGGTGAAAAGAAGTTTCAACAATGATTGTTATTAAACAAGACAAGGACTAACTTTGAAAGACTACTTGAGTTCAGGGACCTGCATGTGTAATTGTCCAAAATTATTTAATAAATGAAAAATCTTCCCTCCATTCTCTTTATCTTCCACGATTTGAACTTTATAAAAAAAATTGCAGCGAATGTTAATTTCGTCTCGCGGACTCGTACGGTTATCGTCGGAATCAAGTGAATATACCACGTTGATCGAACGAGTTCACGATCGCACCGTTATAAGTCCCGTAACTAAACGACACTCAAAACCGAAAAACCCGAATTAACTTAAAACGTGTAGTTTATGCTTTAGTTGAGTTGCAAATTCGGTTTGTAAGTGAAATTGCGAATTCGGTTGAGTAATGAAAATGCGACTTCGGTCACAACAAGTAAACTGCGAATTCCTTGAATGAAGAATATTGCGAATTCGATTTCCACACAAACTGCTAAGTCGTTTCCTTCTTCAAAGTTGCTAATTCGGTTATGCTTGAGGAGTTGCGAATTCGTTTGACAAAGTAATGTTGCGTATTCGGTTACAAAAGGGGGTGCGAATTCGTTTCACTAAAGAGTTGCTAATTCGTGGTATGCTTGTCCAATGCGAATTCGGTTCCTTCTTTAATGTTGCTAATTCGTGTGACAAGTAAATTGCGAGTTCGGTGTCCTTTGTACTTTTCTTTTTGTCTTCAACCGAAACAACAAAAAACTTATCGTCCTTGTTCCTAAAACATTGGATCTTGGTCTCCCTTTTTTTTTTCAAATCGTTGAGGACCACAAAATAAGCAAGCTTAAAAATAAGCAACTTATATTACTTAGAAAATAAGCCTAGACGAAAAGAAGCATCATAATGCTTGAATAAGCTATGGGAAATAAGCTGAAAATAAGTCCCAAAAAACAAATCGAATAGAAGTAAACTTAAAAACAAGAAAACATAATATGAGACTTTTTGGGTTTCTCGTCTAAAGCCCACGTACAACACACAAATAATCAAAAAAAAATTACAAGACTAAGAAAGGTAGTTATTAGCCCAAAATGTTCACAATGGTGAACAGCCCAAAGAAAGGGAAAAAAACTAATTTTGAGGTGGTTTTAGAAGTAAGCTACGAAGAAGAGAAACAAAGGAAAAAAAATATTAATATGAAACGTGACTACTACACCTTTCGCAAAGCAAGTTTTTGATGCAAAAAGTTAATATGAAACGTGAGATAAGACAAAGAATAAGTCGAACCAATAAGGTCAAAATAAGTCACCACAACAAGAACACTAAACTCACCCGTGGCGAGTGATACCAAATGTAGGAACCAATAATCACTTTCACTTCATGATGAACACAACAAAAATAAGATGAGAAAAATGAAAAAGAGTAGAGAGAGGTTAGAGAGAGAAAGTAGAGATAAAAATGAGATGATTGAATCTAACAAATGTGTGTGAAAACAAATGAGACCAACACCCTCTCCACACTTGGAGAGGGGTATTTATACTTGCACCATGAGTCTTTCATGCCTATGGGCTTTCTATGGGGCCGGGCTCGAGATTACTTGGAATTACTTTAGGCTTTAGTCCATAACATGTGACCGGTTAGATTACATAAACAAGCCCGATACCCGTAACTAGCCTATTACAATATATATTAAATAAAGACCGAAGCTTCTTCGTTGAGTGACCGAGCTTCCTTGTTCGACTCAATATTTTGAGGCTAACAAAGTTAACCCTCGAAAATATTGAGTAATCAACACAATCTTATACTCAAAGATAGGAGATAATCTATATTCAACTGAAAACAAAAGTGTAAACGAATCATAGAAGTGACCTTGTAATTTTATCTAAACATTTTTCTAAAAAACTAAAAGTTACTTGGTAACCATTTTCTTCAAGATCTTCTTCATATCATGATTCCACCATTAAAGAGACTTGAAGCTTTTATTAGATAAATGTGAAAACGAAGAGAAAAAGATAAAGGGGTTGTAGGGAAGGATGTCAGCAGTCGGGACGAGGTCGGCGGTGGGAAGAAGACAGTAAGGAGGAGGTCGACGGGAAGAAGTGGTGATGTTGATGGAGCGTTTTGAATAAGAGCGGTTCCACACAATTCAACCGCTAGTTGCTCATTGGGTGTGTTTGGTATCAAGCGTTTGAGAGCGTTTTGGAGCAACTAGCAACTAGCGGTTTAAATATAATGCTTGTTTGGCAATGAGCAACTAGCGGTTGAATTGTGTGGAACCGCTCTTATTCAAAACGCTCCATCAAGAAGCATTTAGATCTAGCCGCTAGCGTTTGGCTCTCAAATGACATATATGCCCCTTTTAATTATTTACATAATTTTATGTTAATGTGTATATGTCTTTATTAGTCATTTTACATTTTATAATTACAACTACAGCTACGTTACCAAACACTTTTATTTAACAAACAGCTACTACTAACTGCTACTGCTTAATGCTACTACTAACTGCTACTGCTTAATGCTACTGCTTGTTGCTTACTGCTACTGCTACTGCTACGTTTCGCCAAACACAACCATTGCCAAACAAGCTTTATATTTAAACCGCTAGTCGCTTGTTGCTAGTTGCTCTAAAACGCTTGATACCAAACACACCCTTAGTTGACCTTACGGCTCATTTATAAGACATGATCTGAAAATGTTTGGAATTGCTTATTATTCCCGGCTTATGAGCGTATTTAATTTTTGTAAAACTAATAAGGTTTCTTTTTTAAGAGTATTGATTTGGCCTTCGATACACCGAGACAGACTACAAGCCATCTGATGTATACTGGTAAATATTGATTTTTACAACTCTTCATAATTAGTTTTTGTCAAATTTTGGCTAAATATTTTTTCTCGAACTACAGGTGTACAGCTGATTGTCAGTCGATTACTGGACACGGTTATGTTTCTTATGGACCGTTCACGCGTTTTGCTTAAAATTTTGAAATTGGTAAATGCACAACAATCAATTTATGAGCTTCTCAACCATATGGATTTACATAATGCATCAGGTCAACAGGGCAGAGTGCTGTGTTTTGGGTTTATGCATTTCAAATTCTTTCAGGTATATCCAAAAAATCTATACGTTTTGATTGTTTTAAGCAAACCAACTGCTTTTTTCCCGTTGCAATACAGTTAGAAAAGTAGTTTTTAAAGTCAATGTATTTACCATGGCACCCTTTGCAGCGCACGAAGAAGATAATATACGCCGTGAATGAGCAACAAAAGGCTGTTGAAGAGCGGCCGAGGGTAGTGGAGGAACGACTGAATAAACTACAGCAGCCACTTAGAGAGATTGCTAAAATCATGAAAGCACTACAACCGCCACCCTTGCTACCTCCAAGTTAGTTGGTTTGGCCAAGAAACTAACTGCCACTCACCTTCATTCGAAAAAGTAAGAGACCGCACGCAAGCCGTTGATTCGTTGCTGGTATGTAATTCTTAGTGCTGGCCATGTATTGAAATTACATGTAATGTGGCGTTATTTTCAGGTTGGTGCTTCCTTAGTCTAAAGGCAGGTAAGCAGTTTACCTACGCAGGCCTAAAACCCTTTAATTGTATAGAGTGTTTTCTTGAATACGAGTATTGGTAAGTTTGACATTTGATAACCTACTTTGAACTTCATTTGATGGCCATAGCCTGTTTTTTAAATAATGATGGAACATGGAGTTTAAAAAACAGTTAACCTCTAAGAATTACGCTTGGTTTCTTGATATGTATTGCTAGCTGGTAAGGTGTTACGTTGTGTTGTAAATCAAATAGAAGTATGTGAATAGGCTTCGTATAAAGAAAAAGTAGCAATAGCACATGTGGTCCAAATGAACAAACAACACTGATCTTACTGCAAAAGCGTTAGAAAAACAGGTTGGTTGGCTGCTATGTCAAAAATGGATCCAACTTAAGATTTGTAGTTGAAAGAAGTATAGTTCATAAACGGTCACAGGAATACCAACTAGGCTGGGTATATAAGAGCCGAAAAGGCTAAACTCTTCCAAATAACGTAGCTGGTATCCCTCTCCAATCTAAACACTATCTCCTGCATTAAATTTCACAACACCTAATTCTCTCATTCCTAAAAAAAAGCTTCAAGTAAACTAAACTAATTTAGTTAAAAAAGTTGTAACCTTTTGACTACTTGGTTGACCTATGCTATATTACGTATTCCTTTATATTATAAACTCAGTTGCAATTTATTTAGCTAAACTTATTACGATATCTAATATGGGTAGTGTTGTTGCAAAGTAATGGGGGGTAGGGGAAAAAAAGGAAAAAACAGTACTACATGCTTCATTTCCTGCTATTTCTTAATGTTGTCCCGCCGCAACGCGCGGGTAATATTCCAGCTCGTTCATACTTAAGCTACAAAGTGTCCCCTTAGAAAGGTCCAGTAATTAGGCAATCATATTTGTATTAACTTTGGGGGATTTAGATAGTAATGCCTCGTTGATGGTATAATTGACCTCGACACATGTGGTATTAAACTGAAAAAAAGGAGGCCGACAGTGTTGTACTGTTATTGCAACTTAATTTTATTACCAATAATCTAAGACGACACTAACACACAAGAATAAATCTGTGCACACGCTATATTCCTTGTAATGACAGCCAAGTACCAGTTATATAACAAGACTTGCAGAATGATAGTGTAAGGAACAGAAGTAACTGTGATAGCCCCCCATTCTTATTATAAATCGCGTGCCTTCGTAAACGATTTATTTTATCCCATTTGCTCGTCAAATCATTCAGTTTGAAAACCTCAATGGATTCTCCAAAATGGGCCACAACTACAATTAAAAAACGTTGACCACATTTAGTTAGGAAACACTCATTAAGATCTGCAACAACTTTTCCGGGCTTTGGCTAGCTACATCTTTCTTCCAAGAGAAATCTTCTTGAGCCACGTTTTTGAAAACATGAAGTTCTCCGTCTGAAGTTCTCCGTCGTCACCCAAAGCATAAAGATCTCGGGCACACAATGTTGGAAAATAAAAGTGAAGGTCATCATCATAACAATCCAGACTAATCAAACGCCAGGATTGTTCTCTATGTACAAAGTGGATGTTAATACCAACAACCCTACAATCGGGGAAAAAGGTGGTGCTGAGAAGCATAAGCTATAGAAAATAATATCCGACCCTGGAAGATCATGGACCTCATTTTTGAAGGGGTTACAAAACTCCAAGCCGTACTCAGTGTAAAACAGCAACCAACCGTACCCATAATAACATATTTCAGTATCACCGATTGTACCAGGTAGTTTTTTCATAAAGTACTTGTAACCGAACAAAGGATCTTCAAATGTGACAATGCCTCGTTTTTTGTCTACCACCATTAGCCACGGCGAAAGTAGGAATAATTCTCCAATCTCTTTAATGTTGCTTCACCTCTCCATTGTAAAACAGGCGCTGCTAAATGACAACGTTTGCATGTAGCACAGAAGTTCAAGTATTCCAAGCCAATACAAAACTCCATAATCATCTCCAAATCACCGAGTGGAAGATCAAGAAGTTGCAATTCATTATGTTCAACATCATCATCACTAATTTGTCTCACTACAATTTCACAGTCCTGGTCCTCTACTTCTTGTTTAGCTTTAGCATAATCAGCTGCTAACCTACAAAAGATAAGTTTTTCTAAGATGGCAGAATGAGTGGCATATAAAAAGTTAAAGAACGAGTGGTAAAAGGTGTTGGAAAACATAATCCATTAATCTTTGTTAAAAGAATAACAGCCTCATTATTAGGGCTGTAAGTCGACACCAGGAAGAAGACAGCATGCATTTAACAGGCCCTAAACTCGTTTTATAAGGCCTGTATTATTATTGTTTCTGTTGGCCTTCTAGGCCCAGACCCAAATACTAGAAAGATACGATTATTAGTTTATTTAGTTTCTAGGGTTATAACATTTACTTTTATTGAAACGGTGTATACCTTCATCAACACACCGATTCATTCACTATATATAGATTAGGAATTCTGTAATCAAACCATCCCTTCAGTTTATATAATATCAGATTCATTACAAGGGATCAAACCCCAACAATCTTCCTTGTTTCCTGTTATTTAATTCTTGAATGGTGTTATTGTCATGATGCTTGTTTGATCATTATTCGATCCTGGAAATAACCCATCAGACCTGTGCAACAAAAGGAATACTCCGTACCTGCATTCCCACACTGAAACGTGGCTAGTTGGTAGCATCAGAGAAGGAAACATAGAACACAGCAAGATTGTTCCATCACTCAGATTGTAAGAGGATATTATTTTCCCCGTTTTGCTACGGATGTGTATTTTACCCCAGACTCAGAGGCAACTGCAGGACTATAAGCCACGGAGTTATCACGTGCAAGATCCACGAAAAAATTAGCATCTTTTAGGTCTTCCATTTGTTCCCATATTTCACTACTCATATCTAGTATATCGTTAAACTTTTCCTCCTCCATTTCTTCAGGCGTCTTACCAGTTAAGTCCAGCCTTTTGAGGCCTTCCAATTTTGCTCAGTCTATACTCGTCATATATACTTTATGTAAAAACACAGTAGAAAACGCTGTATCTGTTTCCAAATAAAAATTTAGACCTATTATAACGCAGAACAATTCTGTATTAGACCCTCTCAGAAAAAACTTTCTTTTACTACCCCGGTGGGATGGAGGATCAGGGCGTCCAGCAAACAGCATGAGTTTGATTACAACTTCTCCATCCTTAGCGTAAGACATCAAAGTTAGGTTTATCTGTTCTCGTTAGCAGTATAATTGATTTGGGATCATCAGGCTGTAATGACAAACAACATTCTTTGATAGATGTGGAATCCCCGTCTTTGAGAATCAAGGGAGAGGAAGACGCATGATCTTAGAAGTAACGGGGTTCTAAAGAGACCACATGTTTTCGTTGGAAAGAATCAACCAACCATGAAAAGTCCCATCGGATACCGTTTTCTCAAGCAACTCAGGATTCCGGCAATGATAAAAACAACGGGTTCTTGTATGTTGTAGAAAACTGGTCCTTTTTGTGCCTTCTTGATCATCTTCGGGGCTCTTAGAAACGAACCATTGATATTTTGCCGATAGGGCGGGAAGTCGATCATACACTGGACCACAAGAAACCTGCTTCTGCTCCTTCATAAAAAAAATTTAGCATGTGTTAGACCAAAACGGAATAGAGTACGTACTCTACATGCATGGAAGCTAAAAAAGACTTAGGATTTTTATTCATAAAAACTAAAATAAAAAAAAAGACATGATTTTTATAAACCTCAAACAATTAAGAAAACATATACGACATGATTTTTATATTCAGAAGTCGTTTCGTGAGATTTTGTTATTATTATCGAACAAATAAGATATTATGTAGACAAGAATTCCAAATCCTAGATCGACTAAAATTGTAGTTTCCTAATTCTTAAATTGTAGAGTGATTGGTTAGTTTTTGTGGTGTGTACAGTTTGTATATTATTGTTAAAATATAGTCCTAGTAACTCCTAGAAACAAATCTTAAAAGGACTCATTTTGTCTATTAGCAAGATAGAGATCATTTCTTTAGATCTCTTGGGTTTGATATTCTGCTATTGTTGTTGATCTTGAATCTGTTGTACTGATTTTAATAATATTTAAATGGTGTCAGAGCAAAGTCATCTTCTTGCTCTCGGTTGGTTTTTTTAAAAATTAGGGTTTTATAAATTTTAGGGATTTCTTGTGTTTTTAAACGATTTTGGTCAATTAAGTGTGTTAACTGATAGATCTAGTGTTGTTTCTTTTATCTCAATTTTTTTTTACAAAGTCTCCAATTTTTGAAAAATTAGGGTTTGATAATTTTTTGGTCTTTTGTTCTTAAAAGGCTTCTGGTGATCGATTAACTGTTGTAAATTGGTTTGATTGTGTTTTTACTGGGTTCTTGGAAGGTTTTGAAGAAACCCTAATTTTTTTGTCAAATTAGGGTTTGGTTGATTTGATTTGGTTTTTGACTAAGTGAATGAGATGATTACAGGAGTGATTTATGTTGCTTATTGTTGTTTTAAGCTCTCTGTAACACCTCTCACACTCTATTTTTTTATTTTTTTATTAGATTGTTAGAGGATAGGTAGAGACACTATTAAAAAGTTTATGGTTGTTTGAGGGGTTTTTTTTTTGTTTTGTTGTGGGCTCTATGTAACACCTCCCACACTGCACTATTGAGAAGTTTGTGGTTGTTTGAGGGTTTTTTTTGTTTGTTTTTTTATTTCAGACCTTGACCTACCACCTTTAGTGGCAAAGAAGCATGTGAACTACTTATTCTGTCATTATTTTCGTTCTTATAATTGTTTTCTTTTGATTATCATAATGTTTGTGCATGGGATGAATATGAACTTGATGATAATGTCACTTTAATTAGTAAATTGGATGTTAGTCATCCATTACACTTACACCATAATGACCTTTTACTTTTACTGTTGTTTCTATCAAATTAAAATTACTTTTAACTTACACTATAAAATTAACTCTTTATCTCAAAATATGACTCCTATTGCTGAATACTTTAATAAGTTAAGTACTATGTGAATACAATTTGATGCGTTCAGCTACGCTACCTAGGTGTACATGTCATGCTGCTATAGACTTTAAAAAACATAATCAACTTATGAAATTAATGCAGTTTTTGATGGGATTAGATGATTCTTATATACAATTGAGAAGTAATATTTTTGTTAGAGAGCCTTTGCCTGATGCTAAGGGTGCATATGCTTTTATTTCTAGTGAGGAGTCTCATAGAGCTGTTGTCACTAGTTAGGGGCTTAAACCTGTCAGAGGTCTCAGTCCTTTGTGTTTAACTACAGTGTCAATAATAGGGTGCTAATTGGGGGGGGGAGGGAGGGGTGTAGTGGGGGGAGGGTCTTAAAGGTCCTAAACCTTTGGTAATTTATTTAGACCTAATAATGTGCCCACACCTAATAATCATGGGAAAAAGAGCTACTGGTGGACCTACATTGGTTTGTGAGCATTGTAAGTTTAATGGCTACTAGGCGTTTTAAGTTGATTGGGTATCATGCTGATTTTAGGATAAGGAACCATTAATTCTATTAATAATTAAAATGCTCAAAACTTTAATAGAATATTTATGAATATCAATAATTATGTTGGCTCTAACTTCACCTCTCTCTTTGATAAACAGATTTCAAAACTTATTTCTTTGAGTAAGGAAACCTATGTTAATGATAATGGAAAAGGGGTACATGCTAGTATAGCAGGTATTGTTTTCAATAATAACAATTTTTTCAATCAAAATTTTGATAAATTCTTTTGTTCTAACAGTAATGGCCCCAGGGTCCTGGTCCTTGAACCCCATCATGGCCTGGCATTATTTTTAATTCTGGAGCTAATCAACACTTAACATATATTGTTAAGGACTTAGTTAATGTTATTGACATTTTTTATCTTAAGATAAAAGTTTCTCATCCTAATAGATTAAAGTTTATATTACTAAGGTTAGAAATTTGGTCTTAACTCTATATGATGTTTTGGTTGTTCCAGAATATTGTGTCACTCGTGTTTATGTTCATGCCAAAAGTTCAATATAGACCCAACATTTGTCATAGACCCAATGAACCAATCATAACCACTCATTTTTTCATCAAAAATAAAAAAAACCACTTTCCACCTCTTTTTTAAAAATTAAATATCTCACACACCGTTAATCGTTACGCAAAACAAAACATACCATCGCGACGAGAATTAAATTATCTTTTTATAGAGGGGCGACACTATGTACTTTCGACGAACTTTTTTTTATGATTTTATGAAGTCATATACGATTTTATGAAATCATATATGATTTATGAAATCATATATGATTTTATGAAATCATATATGATTCGTTGTACGAATCATATATGATTCGTCATACGAATCATATATGATTTTCGCAATTCGTGACTGAAACAAAATTGAAAAAAGTTTGTCGGAATCACAAATCATATATGATTTTATGAAATCATATATGATTTTATGAAATCATATATGATCCGTTATACGAATCATATATGATTCGTTATACGAATCATATATGATTTTCGCAATTCGTGACTGAAAAAAAAAATCGAAAAAAAGTTTCTCGAAAGTATATCGTGTCACCCGTCTACTGAAAGATAAAAAAATACTCGTCGCGATGGTGTATTTTTTGTCGTGTGACGATTTACCGTTTGTAAGATATTTTATTTAAAAAAAAGGTGAAAATGGGTTTTTTTATTTTTGATAAAAAAAATGAGTGGCTAGGATTGGTTCATTGGGTCTATGACAAATGTTGGGTCTATATTGATCTTAACTCTTTTCTTATAAACCTTCCATTTAATTATAAAACCCAACCCAGCCTTTTTTTTATATAAGCCGAAAACACACACACACTCTAAAAATTTCAACGACTAAATTTTCTATCTATCTCTCTCTTCTTTCTTCTCTGCTGAGCAAAAACACCACAAAACCACCATGATTGATCTTTGATCCTCCACCAAAACCTCTTATTTATATACCAAATTGCTCATAAAAATACCCTTAATCTTTCCCCTCAAAAAAATTAAACATGCAATAAGGTTTTGTAAATCTCAAATTTTTTCAAGATTGGTGATTTAGGTGAATTCAAGTGTTAGATATTAGCAAAGGTTGAGCAAGGAAGTGATATTCAAGATTCGGGTTAACAAAAATTGATTTTGGGTTCGTTTTGGGTCCCTTTGTGGTTCGGTCAAGTTCATAAACCCCCAAGGGTTTATAGTTTTGATTTATCTTCTATTGTGATTTCATTGTAAGCTACTTTCTTCCTTTTTATTTAATTTTCAAAATCTTATAAAAAGATTATGTACATGCATGTCTATTTTATGAAATTAGGAATCCATTGATTAGGATGCATGTGATGTTTGTGAGGTTGTTGGTGATTGTGGATGGTTAAATAGGTTTAGGGTAAAGTGTAGGTTAGTTTGAGATTGTGGGATGTGAAATTTGTGCAAAATAGTGATGGATTGAAAAAGTTTTATAACCCTTAATTAGGGCAGAAAGTTTGGACTAAAAATCAACGGGTTTAGTGTGATGTAATCTGGGATTTTAGTGATTAGAATTATAGAGATCGATCCAATTATCGTTTTGGTATAAATTAGAGCTTCTAACTTCTAAAAACGAAAAAGTTATGGCCGATTCTAGTTAGGAAATGGTTTCGGCAATTTTCATGAAAATGACTGTTTTCATATCCGAATTTGGGTCAACTTTCGGATGTCTTAACGTGGTTGTTTCAAAAGCTTTTCTAGGTTTTGAGGACCCTAAAGTTATCTACTTCGAGTCTACTTTCCAACGAACTAGGCCTCGTCGATTTTCAAGGTGTAAAAGTTAGTCAAAACCTTTGTACAAGATTAAGTACTAAAACTGTGTTGGCTGTCTAGAATTTCGTTTGTAAAGATGTTGTGTGCAGGCGGGTCAAAACTTAATATATTTGGACGAAATTTAATCTGGAGATTGTTCATGATGTGTGTGACGTCCTGTATAATTTTTAGATTTTTATAAAATGTTTAAGGGTGCCTGCGGTTGCCAAATTTTTGATAACTTTCAGCAGGCCTGTTTTAAACTAGTTATAGTATGCTAGTATTTACGAAAGGTAAAACTTGCTTAGAATCTTTGGGGCAAACATAGTATTAAGTCAATATAAATAGGAACCGGAGATGGAGTATAAGAAAGTGTTGAGGTTGTTTGGCAAGTCGTTAAGCGATAACTAGTTGCTAGTAAAACGGCGCAAATTTTCAAAAAATGTATAACCAATGGAAATAAAAAGCAAAGTGTAGTCTCATGGATTCCTAATGTACGAATTTACATGCATATAACGTAATTACAATGAGTTGCATATTTGACATAATTGAATACTAATAATATATTATTATTATTAATAGGTCGCGGTTCAGATTTGTCATCGCCGCTTTTCTTCGTTACTTTCATCTTGGTACCTCCATTTTGGTGAGTTTCTCACATTCCTGTTTTTACACTTTTTAAATGTTTTGGGGTGGAAATCATGATGTGTCGTTTGTTATGAAATTACTTTTAAGTAATTAATCTTTTGAGCACAATTGAACTTGAACTTGTTTTGAACGTATGGAACTTGATTTGAACTTGTTGAACTTTGGAAACATGTTGAACTTTGAACTTTGAACTTGATATGTATGTTGTTTGATGCTTGGAACCCGCCACTACTTTTAACTCATTATCCCCCGCATCGGGATTGAGACATTAGTACTTATGGATAGCGCTATTAGGAGATTTGCCCCTCCTCACTCCCCGCACAAGGGTGCATAGTACTAAGTGTTTGTGCCACACTATACAACTAGAACTTGATTGGATGTTGGAACGGTTAGGCTGAATACGTTTAAGTAGTGCCTCGCATAATCACTATAGCATACATATACATTGAATTGTTTTGGACTCTCAACTTATTTGGAAATTGATTTTTGGTTTGGACAATGGTTTTTGCTAACTTGCCCTATAGTGGGCAAACTTTTATCGGACATCTACTCACTTCTTTTAAACTACATTTTTTGTGTACATAATCTTGAGAGCTCACCAACTATTTCGATAGTTGACTGTTTTTATCATGCTTTTCAGGTGACATTCCTAAGGTGGAAACTTTGTGTGATTGCATTTGAACATGTTCAAGATGTCTATTTTCTTCCAAGTTATTGTCTTTTGGGGTAATCCATGTTCGGAAGAAAAAGAACAATGTTGACTTTTGTACTTTTATACTTGTACTTGTAATGTTGTAATTCAGATAACTTTCTTTTATCTAAATTCATGTATGGTGTTTTATCTATCATCTTGTGTGATGTTTATTAATATGTTACACCTTGCGTTTCCGCCTTGGTGGGGTGTGACAGATTGGTTATCAGAGCCTAAGGTTATAGAGAACGCCGGTTTTTCATAAATGAAAATCCGAACTATAACCAAAATGATTTCCTTTTTCAAAAAACACCAAACATGAAACGAGTCGACTAGTCCTAGTGGTTGCATCATTAGACCTCAATTAGACATAACTTGATCAACTATGTCTAATTCAGGGAGTATCATGTAACACTGGGTATAGTCATTATTTTAAACAAGTCTAAAAACCGACTTTCCACTTTAGTCACTGAAAAGCATACTAGGAATTATGTGCATCGTACATAATTTACTTTTAGATGTCCACTATTTGATTTCAGTACATCATGCTTATGTTGATTGGTCCATTTATGTTCTGAGCTTGCTTTCACATTGGTTACTGTTGTCACATTATCCCTAAGCACATTGTTACTAAGAACACCGTTATAGTCATGATATGTCCCATAGATTATCTTCGCGCACTAATGATGTCGAGAGTGATCCGCGACGTATACCTAAATACTTTTTGTACCTTTACCCTGCATAAGACCTTGAGGAGGACTCGTTGATAGATTCTGAGTAAGAATTCAAGGCGAGCAGCAGGTGAACTATGTATGCACGACATGAATGCAACACGACTATAGAGAGATTAGGGACGAAAGCAGAAATGCGAGTGTTTTTAGCCCTATCCATAACAAAACCTTTTTTGATAGTTTGTTGGCAGATACACCAAGGAGGGTGTACTAGTGTAGCTTACCCGCACGGTTAGTCTTATTTTTTTTGTATTACTGGTTGTGTAGTTCCTTTCTATTATGAGATAAGGAACTATTTGAATCGATTGTATAACTCAAGTGTCAATTTTGATTGATATTGATATCATTATCTTTTGGGAAAGATTTTGTGTTTCGTTGTCCTTGTTTATTCACTCGTTTGATTTCATATATTTTGACTTGATATATAATATAAAGTATATTAAATATCTATATATATAAAATTAATATTATATAATATATATATATAAAAGTAATTATTACCGATACATTGTTGTACGAGTTTAAAACATTGGACACAATTATCTTGTAAAACTTTATCCAGGTTAATTACTACTTAACTATGTAATGAATAAAAATGATAAAACTTTTGATATCTCAACTAAACCAAATATTTTTATGAATACCTTTTATTTTTTTAACAGCCAAATCCAATATACACTTGAAAAATTTTTGAACCCATATTAATAAATATATATATATAAATTAATATAGTAATAATATATATATATATATATATATATATATATAAATATGTTTTATATATAACTTGCTGGTCACCTAAATTTATATACCACAAAACTTTGGTTAAATACTATACCCATTATTCCAGTAAACTAAACTTGTGTAATACATCTATCCTTGGTTGGCTATTCATTTAAACACTTCATTTGAAAGTGCTATATTCAACCTTAACTGAGTTAAAAATTTCTAAACATGTTCATTCCTTAACTATATTTCTGAAAATATGTATAAACTGTTTGAAGGTACGGTTTGTCAAGATTCTAATAAAGTGAATTTTTATAATAAATTGTAGAATTATAGCGGGAAGAAGCACACGTAGCAACACTGCCAACAACACCAACCCTCCCAACGAAATGGCAGATGAAGTGACCCGACAACTTAACACCGTATTGCAAAATCTGCTGACTCAACTTGTTTAAGCCCTCGGAGGAAACCGAGCAAATCAAAGAGAGGTCACACCAAGCTGCAATATCAAAACATTTAGGGCTTCTGGTGCCAATGAATTTTTCGGCACAGAAGGTGCAGTTGGTTTACTAACTTGGTTTGAAAGCATTGAGTCTGTGCTCCATATCACTAAGTCCCCTGCAGAGAGCCAAGTTGAATTCGCTGCTAGTATGCTGCAAGGTCGCACCTTAACTTGGTGGAATACCCTTGTTCAAACCCGAGGACGGGCCGCTGCTATAGCCCAACCTTGGGAAGATTTTAAAAAGTTGCTGATGAAAGAATATTGTCCTGATGATGAAATTCAGAAGTTGGAATCAGAATTTTGGAACCACAAGATGGTTGGGTCAGACATTGATGGGTATACGGCTAGATTTCACGAGTTATCAAGGTTGGTGCCACACATGGTTACCCCTGAGAGCCAACGTGTCAACCGCTACATTCGGGGTTTAGCTCCTGAGATCAAGCCACATGTCACTGCATCTGAACCTGCTACAATCCAGGGTGCTGTGAGTATGGCCAACCGTTTGACCACCGATGGTATCAAGGATGGACTTTTCAAGAAGAAGGAAAATGCTGGAAACAAAAGGAGGTCGAATGACCAGAACAGGAACCGAGGAAGGGATGATAGGAACAAGAGACAAAGAACTAGAGGGAACTTTGCTCTGACTATTCTGGAGCAAGGTCAAGGACAACGTCAGTATGCTGGTCAACATCCAAAGTGTGCAAAATGCAACTTTCATCATTCTGGTAATTGCCCTGTGTGTCGTCGATGTAACCAAGTGGGTCACTTTAACCGATACTCTATGGGTAGAGCTGCTAATGAAAGACCAAGGCCAACTTGTTTTGAGTGTGGGGATCCTAACCACTTTAGGAGGAACTGCCCAAGGATAAACCGAGCCACTACCTCGGGAGGAAATTGCCCAAACCTGGTTTTAGCAATTGAAGGAAATACCAACCAGGGGAACAATAGGAATCGAGCACAGGGTAGAGCTTTTGGCTTAGGTGTTGCTGAAGCCCCATAAGACCCGAACGTCGTGACAGGTACATTCTCTCTAAACGATCATTTTGCTACAGTTTTGTTTGATTCTGGTGCTGATTATAGCTTTATATCTACTAAATTCTTGCCATTGATTAACATGAAACCTAGTGTCATAAGCCCCGGTTATGAGATTGAAATAGCTAGCGGCGTTATAGTAGAAATAAATAAGATTATTCGAGGTTGTAGACTTGAGCTAGAAGGTCATACATTTATCATCGATTTGATTCCCTTTGGATATGGTAGTTTCGACGTAGTCGTAGGAATGGATTGGTTGTCAAAGCTGAGAGCTAAGATAGTTTGCTATGAGAAAATTGTTCAAATTCCGTTATCTAACAGGGATATTTTAGAAGTTCATGGAGAACGTCCCGAAGGAAACCTAAAACAACTGAAGACCATGAAAGTGAACGAGCTGAAACTCAAAGATATCCCTGTTGTACGTGAGTTCCCTGGTGTGTTTCCGGAAGAGTTATTAGGTTTACCCCCATCTCACGAAGTGGAGTTTCGCATAGATCTTATTCCTGGAGCTGTGCTTATTACAAAATCACCTTATTGTTTAGCACCTACAGAAATGCAAGAACTATCCAACCAACTTAAAGAACTTCAAGAAAAAGGTTTCATACGACCTAGCTCTTCACCTTAGGGAGCCCCAGTCTTGTTTGTTAAAAAGAAGGATGGTTCATTTCGTATGTGTATAGATTATCGAGAGCTGAACAAGCTAACTGTCAAAAACCGCTACCCTCTTCCTAGGATCGATGACTTGTTCGATTAGTTGCAAGGGTCATGATATTTTTCAAAAATAGATCTTCGATCTGGCTACCATCAGTTGAGAGTACATGAATAAGATATTCCCAAAACCGCTTTCAGGATGAGGTACGAACATTTTGAATTCAAGGTCATGCCCTTTGGTCTGACTAATGCTTCCGCGGTATTCATGGACCTTATGAACCGTGTATGTAAGCTGTGTCCTGACAAGTTTTTCATTGTCTTTATTGATGACATCCTGATTTATTCAAAGTCCAAAGAGGAGCATGAAGTTCACCTAAAATTGATATTGGAGTTGCTTGAAAAGGAGAAATTGTTCGGGAAATTTTCAAAGTGCGAATTCTAGCTACAAGAGGTTCATTTCCTCGGTCATATAGTAAACAGTAAAGGTATACATGTGGATCCCAACAAAATTGAAGTAGTGAAAAATTGGAAACCCCTAAAGACCCCAACCGAGATCCGTTCATTCTTAGGATTGGCGGGATATTACAGGCAGTTTATCATAAATTCCTTAAAGATTGCAAAACCTTTCACCCTATTGACTCAGAAAAACAAGAAGTTTGAGTGGGCCGATGAGCAGGAGATCGCCTTTCAGACATTAAAGGGCATGTTGTGTGATGCCCCGATTCTGGCACTTCCTGAAGGCGTAGATGATTTTGTCGTTTACTGTGACACATCAAACCAAGGTTTTGGTTGCGTTTTGATGCAGAGAAATAAAGTTATTGCATACGCATCCAGACAACTCAAAATCCATGAGAAGAACTACACCACTCAAGATTTAAGGTTAGGCGCAGTAGTATTTGCACTCAAAACCTGGAGACACTACTTGTACGGAACAAAAAGTGTTATCTACACAGATTACAAAAGCCTTCAGCATATATTTGATCAAAAAGAATTAAATATGCACCAGAGACGGTGGATAGAACTCTTCAGTGACTATGACTATGAGATTCACTACCATCCAGGTAAAGCGAACGTAGTAGCTGATGCATTGAGCAGGAAGGAACAGTTGAAACCGAGACGAGCTCGAGCTATGAGCATGACAATTCACTCTAGCATTAAGGCTAGGATACTGGAAGCTCAGAGCGAAGCTTCCAAAGGTGTCAACACTCTGGCAGAAATGTTGAAGGGATTGGACAAATACCTTGAGAGAAAAGAAGATGGTAGATTATACCTGGCTGAACGAATTTGGGTCCTAGTCTATGGAAATTTGAGAACTTTGATCATGAATAAATCCCATGCTACAAGGTAATCTATACATCCTAGAGCAGACAAGATGTACTACGATCTATGAAACTTGTATTTGGTGGCCCAGAATGAAGAAAGATATCGCTACGTATATAAGTAAGTGCTTGAGTTGCTCTAAAGTCAAAGCAGAACACCAGAAACCCTTGGGATTGCTCCAACAGCCAGAGATTCCGAGTGGAAATAGGAGAATATCACTATGGACTTCATAGTGAAATTACCGAGAACCCGTAGCGGACATGACGCGATTTGGGTCATAGTCGATCGACTAACCAAATCTGCGCATTTCCTAGCTGTCCGCGAAGATTTCAAGACAGAAAAGTTAGCAAGACTGTACATCAACAAGATAGTAGCAAGGCATGGTGTGCCTGTGTCAATTATATTTGATCGTGACAGTCATTTCATATCACAATTATGGCCATCGCTACAGAAAGCATTAGGAACGTGACTAGATTTAAGTATAGCTTACCATCCCGAAACCGATGGCCAAAGTGAGCGTACCATTCAAACTTTGGAAGACATGCTTAGAGCTTGTGCAATTGATTTTGGTGGAAACTGGGATACTCACCTACCGTTAGTAGAATTTTCATACAACAACAGTTACCACACAAGCGTGAAGTGTGCTCCTTTTGAAGGGTTTGTATGGAATGAAATGTCTAACGCCTATAGCTTGGACAGAGGTAGGTGAAAGCCAGCTAATTGGACCAGATATTGTCTAAGAGACTACCGACAAGATTGTTCAAATAAAGGAAAGATTGAAGACTGCACGAGATCGCCAGAAGAGCTATGCCGACAATCGACGGAAGCCGTTAGAGTTCAATGTCGGTGATAAAGTACTACTCAAAGTGTCGCCTTAGAAAGGCGTGGTACATTTTGGTAAGAGAATCAACTTTTCACCGAGATGTATGGGACCGTTCGAGGTCGTCGAGCAAGTGGGTCCTGTTGCTTATCGTTTGCATCTACCGCAAGAACTTGTAGGCATTCATGACACGTTCCACGTGTCGAACCTGAAGAAATGCCTCGCTGACTTAAACTTGCACGTACCGCTAGAAGAAATCAGGATGAACAACAAACTACGTTTTGTTGAAGAACCTATTGAAATTATAAACCGTGAGGTCAAGAAGCTTAAGCAAAGCTGGATTCCTATAGTAAAAGTTTGTTGGAATTCCCGACGAGGACCAGAATTTACTTAGGACGAGCAACTGAAATTTTGGGACGAAATTCTCTTTAACAGGGTAAAACTGTGACATCCGTCAATTTTGAGGTCAGTAACCAAAAGCAAACGTATGATATTTGACTCTCTTAATTAATTATGGAGTCACTTTTATGTTGTTACATTTCTCTTAGCAATTAACGCTTGGTTTTGATGAAACTCGTATTCTCGTCACTATTTATTCCGAACTTATAAATTCTATTTCCTGATTTTATAGAATTTATTTTATTATTTATCCGTTTTATCGATCAAAAAATCAACGAATGTCATATTATAGCCATGAGAGCTCATTTAATTTATTTAATTATTATTTTTTATTTATTCGTGTCAGGCCAAACCTAATTTAAATATTATGTTTTTATAAAATTTAGCGAGTCGGATTAAAGTTTAGGGCTTAGTTTAAAAAAAAGTGTAATGTTTAACAAAAAAATTAGGCCGGAGGCCTTCCCCCTTTTTCTTTTGATTTTCAGCAGCCAAGCCCACACAACAACACCCATATATTTTTTTACAACATCAAGCCCAATCATACTTTTATAAACTATACATTAACTATAAAACCCAAGCCCACTTCCTTTTTTTTAACAACCGAGCAAACAAGCACACCCTTTCTTTTTTTATATAAGTCGAAACTCACACACATACCCCTAAATTATATCGACAAAAATATATCTGCTTCTCCCTTCTTCTTCTTCCTGTTCGAGTAAACACTAACAATAATCACCAATTGAGCCCTCAAATCTTTATCAAAACCACTCAATCATATACCAAATTGCTCATAAAAATACCCTTAATCTTTCCCCTAAAAAAATTAAACATGCAAGAAGGTTTTGTAAATCTCTAATTTTTCAAGATTGGTGATTTAGGTGAATTCAAGTGTTAGATATTAGCAAGGGTTGAGCAAGGAAGTTATATTCAAGATTCGGGTTAACAAAAGTTGATTTTGGGTTCGTTTTGGGTCCCTTTGTGGTTCGGATAAGTTCATAAACCCTCAAGGGTTTATAGCTTTTGTTTTAACTTCTATTGTGATTACTTTGTAAGCTACTTTTCTTCATTTTTATTTAATTTTCAAAATCTTATAAAAAATTATGTACATGCATGTGTATTTTATGAAATTAGGAATCCATTGATTAGGATGCATGTGATGTTTGTAAGGTTGCTAGTGATTGTGGATGGTTAAATAGGTTTAGGGTAAAGTGTAGGTTATTTTGAGATTATGGGATATGAAATTTGTGTAAAATAGTGATGGATTGAAAGAGTTTTATAACCCTTAATTAGGGCAAAAAGTTTAGACTAAAAATCAGTGGGTTTAGTGTGATGTAATCTGGGATTTTAGTGATTAGAATTGTAGAGATCATTCCAATTATCGTTTTGGTATAAATTAGAGCTTCTAACTCCTAAAAACGAAAAAGTTATGGCCTATTCTAGTTAGGAAATGGTTTCGGCAATTTTCATGAAAATGACAGTTTTCATATACGAATTTGGGTCAACTTTCAGATGTCATAACATGGTCGTTTCAAAAGCTTTTCTAGGTTTTTAGGACACTAAAGTTATCTACTTCGAGTCTAATCTCCAACGAACCAGGCCTCGTCGATTTTCAAGGTGTAAAAGTTAGTCAAAACCTTTGTACAAGATTAAGTGCTAAAACTGTGTTGGCTGTCCAGAATTTCGTTTGTAAAGATGTTGTGTGCAGGCGGGTCAAAACTTAATATATTTGGACGAAATTTAATATGGAGATTGTACATGATGTGTGTGATCTCCTGTATTGTTTTTAGATTTTTATAAAATGTTTAAGGGTGCCTGTTGTTGCCAAACTTTTGATAACTTTCAGCAGACCTGTTTTAAACTAGTTATAGTATGCTAGTATTTACGAAATGTGAAACTTGCTTAGAATCTTTGGGGCAAACATAGTATTAAGTCAATATACATAGGAACCGGAGATGGAGTATAAGCAAGTGTTGAAGTTGTTTGGCAAGTCGTTAAGCGATAACTAGTTGCTAGTAAAACGGCGCAAATTTTCAGAAAATGGATAACCAATGGAAATAAAAACCGAAGTGTAGTCTCATGGATTCCTAATATAAGAATTTAAATGCATATAACGTAATTACAATGAGTTGCATATTTTACATAATTAAATATTAATAATATATTATTATTATTAATAGGTTACGGTTGAGATTTGTCATCGCCGCTTTTCTTCGTTACTTTCATCTTGGTACCTCCATTTTGGTGAGTTTCTCACATTCCTCTTTTTACACGTTTTAAATGTTTTGGGGTGGAAAGCATGATGTGTCGTTTGTTATGAAATTACTTTTAAGTAATTAATCTTTTGAGCACAATTGAACTTGAACTTGTTTTGAACGTATGGAACTTGATTTGAACTTGTTGAACTTTGGAAACATGTTGAACTTTGAACTTTGAACTTGATATGTATGTTGTTTGATGCTTGGAACCCACCACTACTTTTAACTCATTATCCCCGTCATCGGGATTGAGATGTTAGTACTTATGGATAGCGCTATTAGGAGATTTGCCCCTCCTCACTCCCCGCACAAGGGTGCATAGTAATAAGTGTTTATGCCACACTATACAACTAGAACTTGATTCGATGTTGGAACGGTTAAGTTGAATACGTTTAAGTAGTGCCTCGCATAATCACTATAGCATACATATTCATTGAATTGTTTTGGACTCTCAACTTATTTGGAAATTGATTTTTGGTTTGGACAACGGTTTTTGCTAACTTACCATATAGTGGGCAAACTTTTATCGAACATCTACTCACTTCTTTTAAACTACATTTTTGTGTACCTAATCTTGAGAGTTCACCAACTATTTCGATAGTTGACCGTTTTTATCATGCTTTTCAGGTGACATTCCTAAGGTGGAAACTTAGTGTGATTGCATTTGAACATGTTCAAGATGTCTATTTTCTTCTAAGTTATTGTCTTTTGGGGTAATCCATGTTCGGAAGAAAAACAACAATGTTGACTTTTGTACTTTTAAACTTGTACTTGTAATGTTGTAATTTGGATAACTTTCTTTTATCTAAATTCATGTATGGTGTTTTATCTATCATCTTGTGTGATGTTTATTAATATGTTACACCTCGTGTTTCTGCCTTGTTGGGGTGTGACATGATCTTATCAGAAATGCTTTGGGAATTACTCTTAAAGATTCTGCACACCCTTTTGTGCCACCACCAGCTGGTGATCTAGTAATAGACTTTGTGAACAGTCTGGGCTACCCAGAAGAACTTTAATTTGTCTCTAAGATGCACGTAAACAATTTATATCAGCCATGAAGAACTATTCTTTCTATGATAAACCAATGCTTAACAGGTAAGACTTCTGGTAGTGACAAACCCAGACACCCAGCTCTTCAAATGCTGTGGGGTGTTGTCACAGGAACCAATGTAGACTATGTTGAACTTATTTGGGAAGAGTTCATACAGGCAATTAAGAATTTCTTTTCTGATATAGCCAATCTAAAGCTTCCCACCAAGAAGCCTAAGCCTTCTGTTATTTCATACTGCCGGTTCAGCAAGTTGATCATTTATTACTTGGGGGTAGACACAATATTCACAGAAGGCCCCAGACTCCTATTCATATCACGATAGATGATTATCAACTCGGCAATCTCAATTTTGTCAGCAAAGGAGGAGTGGATGAGGTATTAGGAATGCCTATTCCTAAAGACCTGATTACTGATGCCATTCGAAATTTAAAGTACTATAAGAAATACTAGGAAATGATTGCCCATAAACCCTGTCAACCGACTACTGTGACAAATGAATAGGGTGGGAAGAAGAAGAAAGCTACAGAAGCTGGTAAGTCCAAACAGCCTCCCCCTGCCAAATAGCCTAAGCCTTTGAAAATGAAAACCTCCAAGCCTACTCCTTCAACGAAAATCCGCAAGGGAAAGAGGTCTGACCATCTTGTTGACGAAGAAGATGCAGAAAGTCAACCTGCTTCTGCACCTTAAGTGGAAGATGATGAATACAATCTCCAGAGAGGTATTCAAATGAGCTTGGAATCTCTACAAGCACCGATCAGCTGAGTGATCGTTCATGAACCTGACCTAGGGTTCATCCGAAAACTCCCAAAAGTTGAAGGCAAGGGGAAAGGTATTGTTTCTGATGAACAAGTTGTACAATCACTACTAGATCTGCAAAAGCCAAAGAAGAAAAGTATCAAGGATCAATACATATTTCAGAGGCGGACTCCAGTTACTCAGGATGCATCTACTGGACCCTCTGCAAAACTTTAGGATGACACATCCGCGAATGTGGTCCATGATACTTCGTCTCCCACGGATTCTACCAATAATGCTAAAACTAGTACTGATATGGAACAATCTAACAGTAAGAACGATACTGAGATTTTGAATGTTGTTGAAGAACAAGGTGGGGAAGTTTCAAACATGGTGGCGTTGGATGAAAGAACTGTTGAGTTAGATGAAGGCCAGGCTGGATCAGACCCTGGTAAGACACCCGAGTCTTGACCTCCACCAGAGCGTGAATTCATAGAAGAAGACCATGCTGGATCAGACCCTGGACAAAGTCATGTGGCTCAGGCTGGACCAAACCCTAAACCCATGTACAAAGACTTCATTGCTACACTTTACCCTAAAGTACATAAAAGCTTGAAGCTTACAACTTAGGAACAAGTTCACATAGAGAATCCACCAAGCTCATCCGGGACTCTTTCATCAATGAAGAATTAAGAGGATGCTTTTACCTTTGGTGACCAATTCATTAATGACAAATCAATGGAAGAAGAACCGAGAAAAGCTAATGTGGAAACTAAAGTTGAATCCATGGTCACTGTTTCCATCCATCAAGCCTCTTCATCAGTTCCTCCACTATCCACTCCCATCATAGATTTCTCACCTCCCAAACCAGTGTCACCTCCTGTTCAAGAACCCATCTTCACAACAATAACAACAACAACAAAAACACCTCCATCACCACCACCTCCACTACCACAAAGCACAACAGATCCTGATCTAGCCAATCGTATCTTTGCATTGGAAAAGAGAAGTGCCGACTTTGAGCAGAAACACCAGCTCCAGGACAAGACAACTAAAGCTCTTGCATCCAAGGTTTACAAGTTGGAGAATCATGATTTGTATTCAAAGATCAACAAACAAGACAATGAGGTCGTCAAGGAAGCTGTTCACAACGCTATACAAGCTCCACTTCATGAACGCTTCAAAGATTTTTTAGAATTTCAAATGAAAGAAATACTTCATGATCGGATGTTTGAAAGTGGCTCCTACATATCACATCCGGATCATACAACTCTCTACGAAGCTCTTGAAGCATCCATGCAACGTGAAAACAATGATGAACTTCATAAAGCATTGACTACATCTCGTAAGAGACGCCGTGATAATCAAGATCCTCCTCCACCTCCTCCAAAGGACTCTGATTGAAGCAAGAAGAAAAAGCAGGATTCTGATGCTTCTGCTTCAAAACAGCCTCTAGTTCAAAATCCCTCAGCTTGGAAGAGATCTAACTCACGAGAAGCTCCCTCTAGCTCCTCCAAGCAAAATCTTGCTTCCCCATCTGTACAGCCTGTTGATGATAATCTAATTCCATAAGATATGCATCTCTTAGAATTAGAGGATACCGGTGTTGCCCACCTTCCAAATATTAAGACTAGACCAGACTGGTTGAAGCCTGTACCAGAGGAAGACGTACCGAAAACACTTGAACCAGACTGGGTCATTCCTCTAAATGACTTACCTGACACTGAGAACAACTGGGCTGATGCACTAGCCAAAATGTATAAAGATCCAGAGGAAAATAAGTTACTTCGGAAAATTGAAGATATGGGCTCCTTCATCAAATAGGCAAACAGATTGGGAAGTTGAAGCTCGTCAAAGCTGATTTGGAAGGTCAAGCTTACAAGATAGTCAGACCGTTTCACAAGAACAACATATCCCTTCAATTTCAAATAGAAGAGTGCCACTTGTTACTAACAGATTAGATTGATTTGATGAATCCTAAGGGTAATCGGGTCGTGCATGACATCAGCAAACCATTACCTCTAGGAGGTCCACCAGGTTAGGTAACAATTCAAGCTCAATACTTCTTCAATAAAGACCTGGAATATTTTGTATCAGGTAATAAAGAAAGAAGGCATGCTATGTCCATATCCAAGCTGAAAGCGGCATACTATCCAGACTTCGGGCTCAAAGAATTAGTACCATCTTTATGGACTGAAAGTGAAAGTGACTACGATATCTGTTCAGCCTACGGTATTTCACACTAGTGGTTCAAGCGCAAGGAATTCTACATTACAAGACACAATGCCCCTTCTGATCGCAATGTAGTCAGATCACACATAAGGATTCTTAGTGTTGTAAGTCTCAAGACCTTCTTCCGATACGGTTACACATACTTGAAAGAGATTATTTTACGAAGGGCTGACTACAAAGAATACAAGATCTCGGAAGCCGACTTCAAAAATCTGCATCCGAGTGATTTTAAAGACTTGTACCTGCTTAATCTTCAAGGCAAGCTCAACCACTTATCTTGATCTGAAAAAGTTTACCTATCCACCGTAGTCAACTTGTGGACTAGGAACATAGTCATCAGACAACGCGTGGAAGACTTGCAACTAGGTATTGAGAGCTACCAAACAAAGCTCAACCTTACACAACCGAGATGGGATGCAACTGATTTTCTATTCAAAGAAGACTACATCATTATCCACAAATCGAGGGCTGTAATCTATAGATATAGAAATGATCAAAAAAAGATGATCCAGGAAACTGAGGTGCACAAGTTCAGCAATGGCATGTTGACGACAATTCTAGAAAAGATGGATTACATGGTCAAAGACTACGAGCTATTCAAGTTCAATCCTGGCATGGAGAATAGGATTTGGACTGAGGATGATAAACAGAGGAGTCAAGAGTTTATAAAGCTTATTGAGAGAAGGCTCAAGATAAGGTGAAGTTTTAGGATTCTCGAAAGCTTTGTTAGTGGAAGGTTAAGAGATATTGACTACAGACTCACCAACAAAATAGAATGATCTCATCATTCTGATACTCAGGTCAATATCATCTTATATTGTATATTATATCTTGTACATAGTTATTATTATGTATTGTATCTTTAGGTGTTGAGTGTCTTTGTATAAATTTTTCATGAGTTTTTTGTTAAACTCAAAATCCTCCAAAATTATTATACCTGACACTCACACATACCCTCATTGTTTGAGGGGAAGCATTAATATGTTCTCTAATCGGCTTGTGAATAATCGGCACATTTTTCTCCTAGTTTTTTTAACATATTTGAATCAATTGATATCCAAAATATCAAAGGGTTTAAAATTTTTGATAAGCGGAGAAAATGTGATTAAAATATGAAAATTATAAAAATGTGATTTTATGGACTCATGTGTGCACTCCATCATCCATGTGCTAAACATTTTCATATATCGATGCACATGTTGAGGGGGAGCGTTTCTGAAAAGCCAAAACAATCAAGGCACAATAAGCTTTTATATTTATATCACAAGTACCTTGATTGAGTTTTTCAAATGGTTTTATGGCAAGGAGAACAGTACCAAAAGATCGACCATGCATTTAATTTCATCAGAGTTATAAGGTTGGTAAGGTTAGGTATTAGTTCCCATGATCCAGCCAGAACCGGAGGGATCTACCCAGGGATAATCCACTAGGTAGTGTAGAAGTCCTTAGGTATGATATAAAAAAGGAGTAAAAGTGAGAATAAGGGAATAGTGCTGACTAAAATGGATCTAGTACTGGAACAATCCCAATAAGGTACTAGTCATTAAGTCTCGGTAAGCACTAAAGGGGTTGAAGAATGAAAAAGAATTGTAAGGATAAAGGGTGAAAAGAAAGAAGCCCTCCATACACTTAGGCAGAAACTGAGTCAATGCATAAACTATCAGAAACACTAAGATGTTGTCTGGTATTGAAGATAGTCATCATGGACCTAGTGACGTAATGCACGACCCTCCCTAGCCACTCAAGGTCTCTCGACAGACTCTTGTTTCATTTCTCACGGAGATTTATGCCTTTCTATTGACTTTCTCACTTTGAGTTAGTTGATATTGAAAAGGTGGTAGTCAACTCCAGTCTCTGATCACTAAAACCAAAATGCACTATTAAGTCTAGAGCCAATAGATCATCCATAAATCTCATTAGGACACTATTCCAATATACTTTTCTTTCATACACTGTGAAAACAAGGAATATCTTAAGAGTCCTACGCATTATCCTCGTGGTATTGCCAGAACATCCAAGTGATACTTAATTATTCATAGTGAAGATGGAAATCTTGTTAGAGCCAACATCAAACAAGCTCTACCGTAGGTGACTTGTGAGATCCTAAATGGATCAAACTTGTGACACTAGATATCAATTCGGTCCAGTTCATGAATTGACGGTTGATGAATTTTGATAAACGCTTAAAACTCTCGATGTGTTACAAAAACACTTTTACAAGTGACACGTTGATTGATTTTCAAATCAATTTTCCCTTCAATCGGTGAGATAGTATTTCACTGATTCACTCATATCATGTTGTCTGCTTTGAGACGCTCTGATATTGAGAGCGGCTAGTGCAGCTGCGAAACCCATGTCAAGGAGATTCTTCGTAATTCTACCTGATCATAGGCAGTATTTATACTGATTAACGGGGAACCGTGGTTATTACAACCGTATTCAATGAAAGTGAACAAAGACTCTTTCGTCTGTTTATTACTAACGTAAACCTGCAGGTATACCCGACGGTAGCAGCTGTTAGCCAGAGACAAGTCAGATTCATAACCACATGCTCATACTCGACTGACACATCTCAAGACATCATGAATGTTCAAGTAAATGTTTCAAGGCTTCCGCTACTCTGATACCATACGTCCTTCTTGAAGTGACCAAGTATTAAAGTAAAAGAACTTCAAAAACAAAAAATATTCAAGCTTTTAAGATTACGAAAGGTATGAGCATGGCGGTCCAGAAGTCATAAGATCACAAGATGGCGAAAGATCACAAGATGATGATTAGAGATTACATTTGGCCGATGATCTTAAAAAGCCCAAGATCATAAACAAGTCGAGCAAAGGAAAAAGCTCAAGCTTAAAGATCAAAGATCACTTCATCAAAGTACAAGATATCAAATGAAGAATCAAAGACTATGAGCTGGAACACAAGATCAATCAGAAGATTGCTGAACTTAAGTTAGTATTTTCTAGCGTAACCTCCCTCAGGGGGAGATTATTAGGTTTAAGAAAAAGACTCGGTCACCCCGTGCATTTTACAGTTTATCGTAGCTCGTAGTTTAATGCTTAACGTATGACATACTATAATGGGCCAGGCATTAAACCCATACGTGTAAGCCTATACCAAGGCCATGGGCTGGTTTTGTAAGACATATAAATACCTCTTCCGTCCCATGGAAGAGGTGGTTGGTCATTTCATAATTCAAGTATCACTTTCTCTTACTAGAACTTTTCTCTCTAGTTGTTTTTCTCTCTAGAATCGGCTAACCCCATCCATCACCATTGTGTTATGATATCCAATATCCTATAAGTTTTCTGGCAAACTAACCCAAAAATTCATTTTTTTCAAAGTGCACCGCACAATCTTTTTGTACGACGGTTTTCCTGAAATCCCAAAAAGTACGACGTAGTTACTCCAAGTACGACACACTTCCTGTAATTTTTACAAAACAGAATCAAATTTCAAAATCAAAACCAAAGCCAAAAACCCTTTTCAAATTGTAATCTCAACACTAAAAACATATGGATTTTATTCCTATTGTGCCTACTTGTTGAATGGTTGTGTAATTCGTATATTAAAAAAGAAAAATCAAAAAAAATATTATTCAACACCCTTTTTGCTTTATTCTATAAATGGTAGTTTGTTTTTGTTTATTTATTGTCTTTTACCTTTTGATTATGCCTACCAAAAAATCACCATAAAATATTTTAAAAACAAAAATAAAAAGTTATAACCTTTCATATGAATGTGTGATAAATGTTATGTTACTCCTATTAAATTATGTACTTTACTTACTATTTAATGAGACTAATAAATTTATAATATATCAAGTTCTAAAAATAAAACATTTTAAAAAGTTTGTAACTGAAAATCCTAAAAGTACAGCGTACTTTTTATCAAGTACGCCGGTTTTTCTAGAAAAATGTAAGAATTTTGAAAAATCTCAGGAATTACGCCGTACTTTCTTTAAAGTGCGACGCACTTTGCTGCGTGGACAGTCAATAAATGTTTATATCATAATTTTCGTAGATAAATTGCTTCGTTTATTAAGTGCTATCCGCTTATTAATATCATGTAAGTGTAAAAAAGTGTTATTACTTGTTTTAACTAACTCACTAACGGTTATTCTATTGTTGTGTTGTTCTATAAAAGTTATGGATCCAAATTAAAGTGTTGCAAAGACTTGCATAGGAGAGAATATCATTGATTTATCAAGTGAAAAAACTGAAGGACATGAAGACTGGAATTCTCCCGAATATCAAGATACAGCTAATAGTGGAGGTAAAAAGGAAACGAAGGCTATCATTTTTCATAAAATGGAAACCGAGGAGGTTAGCGACAGATATGTAGCACCATGTTTCATTAATGGATTAGAAGCGTATGACGGTGAGATAAGTCTAGGAAAAGAAGAAAACATGATCTCAAATGAATTTGCTGTGAAATTATGTCTGGATCATGAGGTGAAATGTGGACACAAAGTGGTTAAAATGAGTTAATCATAGCATTAAGAGGAGAAATTTACTTTGTAAAGTTCATAATCAATCCAGAAGAGGATGATGTCAAACCAGGGGTGGTTCTGGGAAGGTCATTCATGTGTCTAACCAAAGGAATTACTGATTTTGGAAATGAAGTTATTACAATATATCCCAAACTCGATCATTTATTAGATAGCTCTTGAGAAACAGAAAAGATTGATGATGACTGGGATCTCCTGTTAGATGATCTTGACTTTGGAGACATTCCAGAAATTGAAGGAGTTGAAATTCCGCCATTCGTGTGTAAAATGGGAAAGAATAGCATGAACAAGAGAAATACCAAATGATCTATTCTGATATGGGACCATCGTTGTCCACTAAAAATATGTTAATTCAGGAAGAAGCTGCAAGAGATGCACTAGCTATCGATATTTGCAAAAGATTTTCTATACTAGAGGAAGAAAGACCAGTGATTGAAACTATGGCATATAGTGACAAGTATAAAAAGATACTTGATGAGATTTTTATAGATAAGATGAAACTAGATTGAGAGATAAAGAAATAGGAAGGGGAGGCTATAATCAAGGTCAAAGGAGCGGCATTAATAGAGAAGGAGGATCCTAGAGCGTTTGTTATCCCAATCTGACTAGAAGCTAAGATCAACCTCAATGCATTAGCCGACACTGGTTCTGATATAAATGTCATGCCATACTGTGTTTACAAGGAACTAGGCAGAGAGGAGTTGAAGAATCTAAACACAGGAATCACAATGTTAAACCATTCAAAGGCAGATCCTATGCAACTTACTAAGGATGTTCTGTGCCGGGAGGGAGTAACTACTATCATCGTAAAATTTCTCATCTTGGATATGCCTATTGAAAGAGATACACCCATACTCGTTGGGAGAGGATTTTTGTACACCTGTAGTAGCATACTAAACACAATAGAAAGGATCACATCTACCTTTGACAGAATTTTCCATCAAACATTTTGTGCAGCTAAGACAAGTTTAAACACAGAAGAAAGTGACTGTGACGATGAGGAAGATTATCGAATCCAAAGGAACAATTTTGGAGCACCAGTATATGGACCAAAACCTGCTAAGTACCTGAATTGTCATAATCTATTGGACTGATCTCTAGCATTACAAGAAGTATTGAACCCATTTAGGAAGATCTGTGTGTGGAAAAAGGCTGTCAGTTTTCTTGGATCTTTTCTTGTTGCATTATAGCATGAGGATTGGAAACCGGAATATACAGGAAATCATAGTAAGAAGGAAGAAGGGGACGGAAAATGGCACGCCAAGATCAGACTAACAGACCCTTATGGAAATGTGTATGATCAAGGTTTCGTAACAAAGAAAACAAGCAAAAGGTTGTCCAAGTATCTTAAATTGAGTGACATCATGTCGCCCAATTGGTTTCAGGAATGAAGGACCGAAAACTAAGTTGGAAATAATGGAGTAACTATGTGCTCCCGTTTTTTTTCTTTTTAATGTTGAGTCGAATAAAGTCAATTGTATAAATATATAATGAATTGCATTTGATGTACGGACATTAGTCCGATAATGTTAATATTAAAGAGTCAGTTTGGTGGATTGAAATAAATATTTATGTTTAAAATTTTATTTGCATTTAAGTTATAAAACGTACAAGGTAAGTTTGATAAAAAATAATAATAAATATATATATTAAAAGGCCAAAGTACGCCGCACTTCACTAAAGTGCGTCGCACTTTTGGGCGGTTTCATCTAAATAACTTATAAAACAAGATTTCACACTTTATAAAACCCACACAACACATAAAACCATCGGGTTTTCCACAAAAGTCAAAGAAAATTTTTGAAAAATCAATCCATCAAATCAGTAATCATGCCAAGGGTATGTTAATTTCATCCTTTAACTTATTTACTATCAATTTGTTTATATTTATATTGTTAGGGTTGTGTATAATTAGAATTAGGGAAAACAAATTCTATGTTTATAAAAGTATAATTAACACTTAGGATTATGTTGTTAATGTGTTTGACATTATTGTAAAAGGTTTTTTAGTTGAATGCATTGTAAAGTTTTTACAAATAAAAAATTACTGTTCATGAATATTTATTAAGTATTTGCAAAAATATGAGAAAAATTCGAAATTGTTTGAACCAGCCTAAAAAGTACGCCAGTTTTACTAGAAAACCGGCGCACTTAGCAATTTTCCAGGAAGTACGCCACACTTCTATGAAGTGCGACGCACAATTATGACCAGAAGCACACAGAACGTATGAAAACCTAACAAAAACTCATCAATTGATACTAATTGTTTTCTAACATCATTATATACTTCATTTTGGATTGTTTTTGGTGTGTAGACTATGGCAACACGTGACGATGAGGCTGGGTCCTCATGATCCAAACGCTCCCGACAATACGAGACGGTGGAGGAAGCGATGCTTCCACGTGTCCATCACCTATTTTTGCTTTGGAAAGGGTGTACCCAGGCTGCTAAGAGTCAATACAACACTAGGCTTGCTCAATTGCTTCTTAGACTCATTTACTCACCATGCGTTGTAGATTGGAACGTGTTGAATCATATGGTTTATGGTGAGGTGATTGATGAGATGTTGACAATCAAGTTGAGTATGGCTAGTACTAATGAGGAAATATTTACTTTAGAAGCGTAGACTAGGGCTTTTAACATTGATGAGCCAATTTATAATGAGCTTTGCCATGAGTTCTATTCTACCTACGAGTTTGATGAAGTTTGTGCTGATGACGAGTTAAGAACCAAAAAGATTAACAAGTTTAGGCTTTATGGACGTGCTTTTAGTTGGACATTGCTAAAGTTTGCAAGTTGGTTAGAATTGTATCACTCAGACAATCAATGAAGAAGGATTTGATGTGTACTTCCATGGTGGTTTGCGTAGCGATGAGCACTTCAACGCTCGAGAGTATTGGTTGAGCATCAGTCGAGGGAAAAATCTTAGTTTGTCAAAGAGTCATGCTTCTACTATCCGAAAGCCTGTTTTGTGGGTATTAAACAAAATGATCACTTATGGCTTGTGTCAGAGGATGACCGGGTATGACAAGATGCAAAAAATGATTGGTGGTTATTGAGTATGTTCGAAGCTAGACACCAGAATAGATATGCGAATGTTGCTTGGTTGATAGGAAGGTGGATGAAGAGGAGAGGAGCTGGTAGTTAGAAAGAGAGATGATCTGTTATGGACAGTTTATTACAAAAATTGCTAAGAGGAAGAATTTGCTATTTGAAGAGGTGCTGAACAGTTTGAGTGATCTGATTTACTGTTGAGCTTTGGATACCACTACACTTAGAGAGTTGATCGACTCTGAAGATAGGTTGATTCCTGAGGTTCTAGAGCCAGGTGTACCAAGAGTTGCTATTCCTAGACCCCCGAGAGCATCGATGCAGGATTTGTACAAGAGGATGGGTAGCATGGAGATACGCCAGAGGCAATTTAGATGATGTCTTATAGGCAGTCTTATCACTAGGACATGTATGCTGGGGTATTTGAGCACATGGCTGGGGTCTATAGTGTTCCACTGCAGGGAGCTTATAACTCATGTGGATATGATCAGCAGCAGTATGACCAGTATTATCAGCAGTAACCACCTCAGCAGCAGCAGCAGCCAGATGATGATGAGTAGTGTCGAGATGACACGAGTTGGTTGTGTGACCGCATGTTTTGGGTCACGTATGTTTTAAAAGAATTTATCTAAAAACATTATTACTATTATTACTATGGTCTGTAAATGCCTTTGTTGGAATTCAAATAATATTTTCGTACCTTCTACTATTAATTAATTAGGAATATTATTATTATGTGCTTTGTAGTATTTATAATTATAATAGGAAAAAGAAGAAATGCGTGTGGCAAAATGATGCGAAGTACAAATTCTAAAAGTTCATCAAAATAAGGGAGTGTTATTTTAGTTTACTTTCCCACTTTATCTTTCTCTATAATATTTTACGCATTAGGGACAATGCTCATATTAAGTATGGGGGAGATAAATTGTTCGGATCAAAAGACTTCATGACGATCTTGGAGTTAATACTGCTAAGGTTAGAGTTACTGCTGCTAAGCATAACTTAGTGCTGTTAGTGATATTAGTACAAAATATGCTAAGTAGTTAGTACTGCCAGTTACTACTGCTAGTATATATTACTACTGCCAATGGAAGTTAAGACTACTCAGAGACATAGAAAAAATACTACTAAGTAGTTATTACTGCTAGTATAAAAGTTACTACTGTTAGTGTAACTTAGTACTGCTGATGAAGAATGAAGAAAATATTCTAAGTAGTTACTACTGCTTGTACACAGCTAGTGCTACTGGTATAAAAGTTAATGTTGCTGGTTACAACTGCTGAAAGATTACAACTGCTAGAAGAGTTTCTACTGTCAAAAGGATAAAGAAAAGAGAAAGGATAAAGATGAAGATTGCTTATCAAGATCACTTACGGGATATGTATGAAATATTTTTGTAAAGGATACGTATAAGTTATTTGTTTAGAAGATCATGATAATTTAGAAAAATATTGTAAGCCTGTTAGGACACCTTGGTGTATAAAAGGAGGTCCTAGGGTATAAAGTTAGATGTACAAAAATCGTATCAAATCATATCAAAGTTCATAGTGTTATTCGTAGCTTCAAGCTTTTGTAAACCCTAACACTATTAAGAGTGTTTGTTTTATATTGAGGCTGAAAGTTTAGTAAACTATTTGTTATTACTGTTTCATTGAAATTCTTCTTAGTATTATTGACTAGATTCCGCATACTCTTTGATATTCATAATCAAAGATTCTGTCATAGTTGTTTTGGATTTATTCAATACAACTTAAGCTTATACAAGCTAAGCAATATCTATTATATTGGGATCAACAAGTGGTATCAGAGCTTGTGAGAAGCTTTGAATAAGAAGAAATTCTACTACACATAAGATCTACTTTTTCAAGAGGCTATGGATTCTCAAAGTACTCAAACCATAAAGCTACCCATACTCCAACCTAGTGAGTATGATCTATGGAAGATGAGGATGGAGCAGTATCTACAGTGTATTGATTACACTCTATGAGAAATCATAGAAAATGGTAATGCACCTATAGTAACAAAACTTATTGATGGTAAGGAGACTGCTATCCCTCCTACAAGTGTTGAAGAGAAGGCACAAATAAGGGCAGAGTTGAAGGCAAGAAGCACTTTGTTGATGGCCTTACCTAATGAGCATCAATTAAAATTCAACACATACAAGGACGCTTAGTCACTAATGCATGCTATGGAGAACAGATTTGGAGGTAATACTGCTACAAAGAAAACACAGAAAAATCTTCTAAAACAGCAGTATGAAAACTTTGCTGCATCTAACACAGAGGTGATTAAACAAACCAATGAAAGGCTTCAAAAGCTAATTAGTCAACTGGAGATGCATGGTTAAGTTATCTCTCACGAAGACATCAATCATAAGTTCTTGAGAAGTTTGTCACAAGAATGGGTTATGCATACTATTGTGTGGAGGAACAAACCAAAGATTGAAACACTAAGTTTGGATGATTTCTTTAACAACTTAAAGGCTTTTGAATCAGAGGTCAAGGGGACATCTAACTCAACCACTAACTCACACAATGTAGCCTTTCTATCTACTGGTAGCACTAGCAATGCATCTATAGCAGTTAATACTACTCATGATGTTAATACTGCTAGCACTCAGGGTGCTGCTGATAGCTCAAAATCTGGTGAAAATTTTAGTAATACTATGATTTATTCCTTCTTTGCTAGCCAACCAAGTATTCCACAGCTTGATAATGAAGATTTTCAACAAATCGATCCTGATGATCTAGAAGAGATGGACTTGAGGTGGAACATTGCTATGCTAACTATGAGAGCAAAAAGATTCCTGAAGAATACTGAAAGGAAGCTGGACATGAACAACAAAGAAAGAATTGGGTATGACAAGTCCAAGTTGGAGTGTTTCAAGTGCCACAAAAAAGGACACTTTGCAAGGGAGTGCAGGGCACCCAGGAATCAAGACAGCAGGAACAAGGAGCCTACAAGAAGGATTGTGCCAGTTGAGGAAACTACTTCAAATGCCTTAGTGTCTTAGTGTGATGGCTTTGGCTATGATTGGAGTAACCAAACAGAAGAAGGTCTAACCAATTTTGCTCTCATGGCTTATTCTTTAAGAAGTTTAAATTATTCTACAAACTCTGAGGTATCTAATGACTCAAATTATTATTCATCTTGTTTAGAAAGTGTAAAAGATCTAAAAGAACAAAATGAACAATTAGTTAAAGACTTAAGAACAGATAGGATAAGTGTTGTCTGTTATAAAACTGGTTTAGAATCTGTAAAAGCTAGATTGGTAGTCTTTAAGAAAAATAAGTTTGTATATGAGGAAGATATAAAACTCTTAAAACGTGAAATCTATTTAAGAGATTTAGATATTGCAGAGCTTAAAAGGAAGTTAGAGTTGGTTACAAAAGAAAAAGATGAGGTTCAACTTACAGTACAAAAATTTGAAAATTCATCAAAAAGCCTAAGTGAACTTCTAGACAGACAGATAATGGATAAGTGTAAAACAAGATTAGGGTATAATGCTGTCCCACCTCCCTATACTAGGAATTTTATGCCACCTAAGCATGATTTAGTTTATCCTAGTCTAGATGATTTTGTGGAAGTGAATAAGTCTGCTAGTGAGTCTGTAGTTGAAAAGCCTACTGTTGAGACTAATGAACCTAAGAATGCTAGGAAAGAAAATGGAGCCCCAATTATTGAGGATTGGGTGTCTGAAAGTGAGGAAGAAGATGTGCCTAAGATTAAAATAGTTGAGATGTTTAATAAACCTAGTTTTGCTAAGATAAACTTTGTTAAGTCTACTGAGCAAGTAAAATCTCCTAGGAAAACATCAGTTGATAAAAATAGGCAAAACACACCTAGTCCTAGAGGGAACAAGAGAAATTGGAACCAGAAGATGTCTCAAAAATTAGGGAATGATTTTGAGATGTTCAACAAAGCTTGTCATGTGTGTGGTAGTTTTGAACATTTGAGGAAAGATTGCAATAACTGGTATAATAATCAAAGGTTTGAAAAACCAGTTTGGACCAATGTTCAAAGGGTGAACAAACAGAATTTCTCTAAATTAACTCACCCCAGTCCAAAAAGGAACATGGTTCCAAGAACAGTCTTAACTAGGTCTGGCCCAATTTCACTTAATGCTGCTAGACCAGTTAATACTGTTCAACCAAGAACAGCAGTGAATAATGCAGGACCCATGAAAAATGTTATTAATAATGCATATTCAACTGCTAGAAGGCCTTTTAACAAAATAACAGCAGCTAATAACAGTAATTTTAATAAGAGGGTTAATACTGTTAATGATAAAAATGTTAATGCTGCTAGGCCAAATGCAGTAGTTAATACTGCTAGGCCAAAAGCAGTTCTTAGTACTGTTAAGGGAAACAAGGGAAATGTTGTTAAGGCCTCAGCATGTTAGGTTTGGAGACCAAAGCATAAAGTTTTAGACCATGTCTCCAGAAACATTAGTGCGTCAATGTCCTTTAAAAGATTTGACTATGTTGATGCACAAGGCAGATCGAAGTCAGTAATAGCTTAGGTCCCCAAAAGAAACTAATTTTCTTACCGTTATGTGTAGGGCAAACTACAGCAAGATTTGAAGGATAAAAGAGTGACTTTGTGAGCTAAAAGAATTAAGAGAATTGGTGAGAATGAAAAACAGAAAGAGAGCTGTGAGATATAAAAACCGATAGAGTGAATTGGTAAGAGAAATAATTGAGAGATATACTGAGAATAAAAACAAAAAGAGAGTTGTGAGATATAAAAACAGATAGAGTGAATTGGTGAGAAAAAGAATTGAGAGATATAGTGAGAAAAAATAGAAAGAGAGCTTGTGAGAATCAAAATTGATTATGGAAATGCTTTATGGAACAAAATTGGAGTTAATGCTGGTGACTTAAAGTTAATGCTGCTAGGCATACACTTACTACTGCTAGTGTTAGTTAATGTTGTTAGGCATAAACTTACTACTGCTGTTTAAGTTAATACTGCCAGGCATAACTTACTACTGCCGGGCTACTGCTGGGTCAGTTAATGCTGTTAGGCTTAACTTAGTACTGCTAGTTCAAGTTAATGCCGTTGAGGGTGATTTCATAAATACTTCAATTGAGGGTTTCTTTCAATCACTTAAATCGTTTTCAATCTTTGTTATACCCTCTAATCATAAACCCTAACTCAATTCTATTATTAATCATCGAAACCCAACATTAATGGCTGCCCTAAAGTTCATACAACATGGTCGCATTCTTAGATAAACTCACTAGAAGTGATGGCTTCGAGCAAATTATGGATTTTTTGAACGCATGTCCTATCAAATACGCGTTAACGATTAATCCCACAATCTATACTTCATGTATTTAGCAATTCTGGACTACTGCAAAAGTGAAAACTGTTAATGGAGAAATGCAGATTCAAGCTCTAGTGGATAAGAAGAAGGTGGTCGTCACTGAGACAAGTGTCAGAAGTGATCTTCAATTAGAAGATGTTGAAGGTATTGAATGTCTGCCAAATGCTACAATTTTTAAACAGCTGACACTCATAAGGTATGAAAATCTTACACAAAAGCTTACATTTTATAAAGCTTTCTTTTCACCTCAATGGAAATTTCTTATCCATACAATTCTGCACTGCCTTAGATCTAAGACTGCTACTTGGAACGAATTTAGTAGCACTATGGCCTCAGCTGTCATCTGTCTTGCCACAAACTAAAAATTCAACTTTTCCAAGTACATTTTTGATAATATGGTGAAGAACTTGGAGGGCGGGGTTAAATTTCTAATGTATCCAAGGTTTGTGCAAGTGTTCCTGGATAAAAAAGTTGAAGGAATGTCCAAACATAAAAAGATTTATGTTACACCTTCTTACACTAAGAAGGTCTTTGCTAACATAAAGAGGCAGGCAAAAGACTTTTATGGTAGGGACACACCTTTATTTCCAACCATGATAGTTCAAGTACAAGAACAAGAGGGTGAAGGTTCTGAAATGCTTACTATTCCCCAACACACACCCACCATTAATCAACCATCATCATCACAACATCAAAAGAAGCAAAAGCCTAGGAAGTCCAAGAAACAAAACATTGAGGTTTCTCAAACTAGTGATCCTATAGAACCTATGGCAGATGAGACTGAAAATGTGGAAAGTGTACCAACACATTCCAATGATCCACTACTCAGTGGTAAGGAAAGACAGCAACTATATGAATTGATGGAACTTTGTACCAACTTATCACAAAGAGTTCTTGACTTGGAGAACACAAAGACCTCTCAAGCTGCAGAGATTACTAAATTAAAGGAGATGGTCAAGAACTCCAAGGCTTAAAAGGTTAAGGAAGGTTGGTAGAACTGCAAGAATAGAATCATCTGGAGATGAAGGTTTGGGTGATCAGGATGATGCATCCAAACAGGGGAGGAAATTTCCTGATATTAATGCAGGTGAAGAGGTTACATTGATTGATGAGGCCTAGGGGAGGAATGATGATAACCTAATGTTTGATACCGGAGTTTTAGATAAGCAAGAAGTTGAGGTTAAAAAGGTAGTTAGTATTGCTAAAGTTACTACTGCCAGTGCTACAACAAAAACTGTTGATGAGTTGACTCTGGCTCAGGCCTTAATAGAAATCAAAGCAGCTAAACCCAAGGCTGTTACAACTACTACTACAACAACTACAACTGCTGTTACAAGATCCAAGGCTATAGGGGTTGTATTTCAAGAGCCAAGTGAATTTACAACAACAACATCACCTTTACAAACATCACAACTTCCACAGGCTAAAGACAAAGGCAAGGAAAAAATAGTTGAGCCTGAAAAACCTTTGAATAAGAAAGACCAAATTTTGATTGATGAAAAAATTGCTCAAAGACTTCAAGAAGAATTGCAAGCTGAACTAGAAGAAGAGGAAAGGCTGGCAAGACAAAAGGAAGAAGATGCAAACATTGCTGAATGGGATAATGTTCAAGCTATGATAGATGCAGATTATGAGCTAGCTGCAAGATTACAGGCACAAAAAGAGGAAGAGTTTACCATTGAAGAAAGGTCAAAGATGTTTGTGGAGCTTATGGATAAAAGAAAGAAGCATTTTGCAAGACTTAGAGCAGAAGATCAGAGAAGAAAACCACCAACTAAAGCTCAGAAGAGAAGTCAAATGTCAAGCTATCTGAAACACATGGTTGGATACAAACAAAATCAGCTAAAGAGCAAAAACAATGATGAAATTAAGAAGTTATTTGATAAAGCCATGACATGGGTAAACATGTTTATAGATATGGATACAGAGTTGGTAAAAGAGAGCTCCAAGAAGGCAGAAATGGTACAAGAAAGTAGTTCTAAGAGAGCAGGAGAAGAACTTGAGTCTGATAATTCAAAGAAGCAAAAGTTAGATGAGAATGTAGAAGCTAAAGTAGATGATGAAGCAGAGATGAAAAAGCATATAGATATAGTTCCTGATGATGAGGTAGCAATTGATGTTATACCACTATCCATTAAGCCTCCAATCATTGTTGACTGGAAAATTATCAAAGAAGGAAAGATGGGATACTTTCAAATCATAACAGCTGATGGAAGTTCAAGGAGGTACTCATCAATGATTAAGATGCTTCAAAACATTGACAAAGAAGACTTGGAAACACTCTGGAAGTTGGTTAAAGCTAAAAATGGGTCATTAAGGCCAGAGGAGGCATATGAAAGAGTGTTATGGGGTGATCTGAAAGTGATGTTTGAACATGATGTAGAAAGTGATGTATGGAGAAATCTACAAGGATACAAAGTGACAGTTTGGAAGCTATTTTCTTCAAGTGGATTACATTTTGTGAGATTTCAGAAATCGCATATCTTTATGCTAGTAGAGAAAAAGTATCTACTTACACCTACAACAATAACAGCAATGCTCAACAAGAAGCTTCAAGCTGACCATTGGAATGAATTATGTTATCAACTTCTTAAGCTCATGACAAAACAGCTCAAGAATCCTAGAAGTGTTTGAATGCATCCTCCTAGTGAAGATAAAGCTTTTAATCAAGAAACTTGAAGATTTAGAAGATGAACATCAAGTTTGGGAGGATTGTTGGGATCAAAATACTTCATGATGATCTTGGAGTTAATACTGCTAAGGTTAGAGTTACTACTGCTAAGCATAACTTAGTGTTGTTAGTGATATTAGTAAAAAATATGCTAAGTAGTTAGTACTGCCAGTTACTACTGCTAGTATATATTACTACTGCCAATGGAAATTAAGACTGCCCAGAGACTTAGAAGAAATACTACTATGTAGTTAATACTGCTAGTATAAAAGTTACCACTGTTAGTGTAACTTAGTACTGGTAGTATATTTTATTACTGCTTGAGTAAAGTTACAACTGTTAGCATAAAGTTAGTACTGCTAGTGTAACTTAGTACTGCTGATGAAGAATGAAGTAAATATTCTAAGTAGTTACTACTGCTTGTACACAGTTAGTGATGTTGGTATGAAAGTTAATGCTGCTGGTTACAACTGCTGAAAGATTACAACTGCTAGAAGAGTTTCTACTGTCAGAAGGATAAAGACAATAGAAAGGATAAAGATGAAGATTTCTTATCAAGATTACTAAAGGGATATGTATGAAATATTTTTGTAAAGGATACGTATAAGTTATTTGTTTAGAAGATCATGATAATTTAGGAAAATATTGTAAGCCTGTTAGGACTCCTTGGTATATAAAAGGAGGTCCTAGGGTATAAAGTTTGATGTACCAAAATCGTATCAAATCATATCAAAGTTCATAGTGTTATTCGTAGCTTCAAGGTTTTGTAAACCCTAACACTATTAAGAATGTTCGTTTTATATTGAGGCTGAAAGGTTAGTAAACTATTTGTTATTACGGTTTCATTGAAATTCTTCTTAGTATCATTGACTAGATTCCGCATAGTCTTTGATATTCATAATCAAAGTTTCTGTCATAGTTGTTTTGGATTTATTCAATACAACTTAAGCTTATACAAGCTAAGCAAGATCTATTATATTGGGATCAATATAAACTGGAAAAGTAAAAAACTTATCTTAAAAAAAAGAAAAACATTCAAATTAAAATATAATAAGAGTTTTTTGAAGAATTACATTTTAATGATCACATACAACAATCTGACTCTGGATTGATAACATTACTATTATATTTATTACCACCTAAAAATGTGAGGATTAGATCTTAAGAGATTCGGGTATCCACCTTTAATACCTAAGATAGTTTTTATCTTTAGCTTTCTCGAGTTAAGGTTTGAATGCAATTGCAAGTGTCTCATCCGTCATTACGGCTGTATATTTGTAGTTTGTCGCCTTTTCTGGAGCATTGGTATCGATTTAAAATTATATGAGTGTGCCGGTGATTTGTTAATTCTAGAACTTATGCTTGAAATCTTTACGAGACCACAGTAGGAACACGTTCGCGTGTTATAAACATTTTACTGATTAATAGGTGATAAAAATATAAATATAAGTAAACAATAATCTTGTTCAAAAAATCTTTTTAATTAAATTATTTGAAATTTTATACGTACGAATTGAAGCGAGTAAATGCTGGTATCACTATTATAATGAAGTGCGAAGGTTGTAAACTTCTAAGTTCGTTTGAAGTAGTGTGCTTATCCTAAGTATGGGGGAAAGCAAGTTTCCCCCAAGTAAAAGTGAATTAAGGTGAATCTATAAATAAAAAAAATAAAAAAAGAGGAATAAAAAGTGATGAAGTGAAGGAAATGTCTGGTATAATTACGGATAAGGTGGATTATGATTTTATTACAAACCTTCTTTGACAAATATAAAACCAATAATATAACTAAATAAATTACCTCTTTTGATGTTTATGTTTGGTGCTTACACCATGTCGGTGCAGTTAAGTTTCTAGTACAAGCCTATGGTAATTTGAATATTTCATGACTGTGCGTATGAGTGACTTCCGTATACCATCTATTTTACTGAATTGAGCGAGTGTGAATCAAAATTATCTATAAAAATTTGTGAGTTGCTTTGTCGCGTTAATAATGCTTGTGATCATTAATTTGTTTTAATAAAACGAAATACTATCGCTTTGATTGCTTGAGGGCAAGCAACAAGCCAAGTATGGGGGATTTGATAACGCTCCAAATATACATAAAATATCCCTCGAAAATGTGTGAAATATATATATATTAATGCATGAAATATTGCATGTTTAGTTGCTTGTTGGTGTAATAGTTGTTTTAGAACCAAGAAGGACGAAAAGGACCAAAAGCGCAAAGGAAATCCGTTAAATACTCTAACAGTCGTCAAGAGAAGAATCTAGAAGTGAAGTTAATAAAGATTTAATGAAAAATGCGAAAGTGCGGCGTATTTTGAGACGGGTTAATGTAATTTAATGTTAAAGCCAAGTGCGGCGCACAAATTAGTTTGTGCAGCGTACTTCGACCTGCAGTTACTCAAAATCATAATGATAGAAATCATGGTGCAACCCTTCAGTTGTCCACTATCACCAACTGAAGCCCTCACCTCAGTTATAAAAGGAGCACGAAATCAACATCCAAAATCATCCCTTTTCCTCTCAATCTCTCTATTCTTCACATAGTAAAAGTATTTCAATTTTAGAAGATGTAGCAAGAAAGTTCTTGGGAATAGTTGAAGATTGTTCTTGGATCTTCATCATTTCCAGGAATAGATCACCAAAGGAGGTTGAAATCAAGTAAAAGAGGGCTGTGACAAAGTATTTATTCGTTTAAAGTTGAATTTATGGGTTTACTATAGTTTTCATTCGGGGAAAGTTCTTGTAAAAACCATATCTTTTGCTATTGGAATCGATATAAACACGTTTCTTTTCTTGAATATGATGTTTTCTAAATCTATTATGCTTGTTATGTGTTTTAATTTTATGATTATGGAGTAGTCATGTATATTTATTTAGGCTAACATGAACAATGATATAAATAAGCTTTAATATTATGCTTATGAATATGATCTTGATGAATTCGATGTTTAATTATATGGATACTTGTTACATGTTTGATTGATCATATATGGTGGATATAGGTCGAAAGACTCCACCATTGTGTTTACATTTCGCGTTATTTGTCTATGGCAATTCGATATTAGTCTTGTGAGAATTGACTAATAAAATGTTTATCAAATCGAATATGAAAATGTTTAATACTTAATCTCATGTCTAACGAACTTGATTAAGGAATTTTATCATTATCACTTTTATACTTGAATCGATCTTAATGCATTTTATATATTGAAGTAAAGAGGTCGAAGGATTCTTTTATATATAATTGTTTGAATGATTATCCGTCTAGTCATGCTTTTATGCTTTAATTCATGAATGCTTGTTGCTTGCTTGTTTATCATCATTGTTCTCGGTCCAAATAAATATCATTTTTATATCTTGAAATATATCTTACCTTTATCTTTAGATCGTGACAGTCTATAAGATAACTTTTCGTAAAAACATCCTGACTTTTCTTAGAATTACCAATCCCGTGGAACGACCTGGTCTTACCCAAAAAGATTATACTACATACGTGGGTTATACTTTTACCCGTGTGTTTCCAAATAATAAATTGGTATTTTCAGTCTTATAAATTTAAAGCTTTTGAAACACATCAAGGATCATGTCATTTTATCCATCTTATTTTATTCACTTGGTTGAGGGATGATCACTTAAACACTTGAGGAGAAAGATGGGGAATCAAGGTACCAACATTTTTATAAAAAATTCAATCTTAACCTTTTTTGTAGTTTTAACATTACTTTTTTATATAGGTACAGGGGCTTTTTCTTCTATTTTCGGTTTGGCAACTTGCATTCAAGAAATCGGTGTGATATTTTTCCTTTTTTAGTTTTGCTTTCCTATACTATTGTCACTATGGTACTGTAAATCTCCAAGTTGTTTTCCAGTTTCATAACAATGAGAATACAACATTTTTATTTGATGTAGATTTTGCTATTTTGAGTTTTTTGGCAGTGACTTTAAGATGCCCACAATGTGTTTGGTAAAATGTTAAGAGCTGATGTTTTTAGATTTAGTAAAAGATTTTATGTACCATGAGGCCTTTGATTTTCTATTTGTCATACGTGATGTTAATATGTTTAAATACCGGTCATGGTTTGTAAATGTGGTATTAGTTAAATAAATTGAAGAACAAATTAGCAGATGTAGTATACATATAGAAGATTTGTGGTCAGTTCAAGGAAGTTCTAAAAGCGAAAGATATCATTTTGAATTGAAATATGCTACTTTTGTGTTTTTGTTATTATGGTTTATATTAATTGGTAATAGCATTATATAGTATTTCCTGACTTGCTTCTATTAAAATACTAGATCTTCTATATATCATCGCAATTTTGTGTCCTTATTGTGCATTTTTTGTTTGGACAAAGCTAACTATTAGCCAATTGTAGCGAAGGCATACAAAAAGTAGATTGACAGCATCAACAACATTCATTTAAATTTAGAATCAAAGGATGGTTGAGGTACAAGTATTTACTTAGTCTCGGATGTTGAGATTTATCGTTTTAGGATATTAAATAACCATTTGAAAATTGTGTTCACATGATGGTTACAAGGTTCAATTTCATGTATATGACTTAAGCAATGTGCTCACTCGCCAACTCTCTATGTCATTCCTGATAGAGGCTATCGAAGCTATATGGTACAGTCCTATTTCTTTTCCTTTCTGTTATCATACTTTTTTCTTACGGATTATGATTAGTGTTAGATGCTATGTTTGCTAAGTAGATAGCATACAAAAGTTACTAGAATAAAGGAGAAGAGCTAGAGAGTATTTTCATCATTTTCTAAATTTTCATTTCAAAAAGGAGGGAATAGAAATGGGAGGGAGAAGTGAGTGTTACAAAGACAAGACATGTATATATACTCCTCCAAGATGAGTATATATACTTATGACAAAACTATTCTATTTTCCCTACACTTAGTCAAACCTTGGTCAACTTTACTTAACTTTGACCAAGATAGACTTTATTACATCAAAACTACTAATAAAACTATAAACTAAACTGATTCGATCTAAATAGTCTATATATAATAAAATATATATCCTAAATACCTCAAATTAATTATAATATAGTGAGTATCCCGTTTGATATGAAAATTGCTTGAGGACAAACAATAATTTATCTCCCGGGTTTCGTATCCCGACAAGAGGCGAATTTGAAAACCGCGAAAGTACTTTATTTGATGCTTGAATATCAATACTTTGGTTTTTGAATTTAATTCTACTAACGCAAAAGCAAATAAAGATAAGCTAAATTATCAATTAAAGCAATTAATACTTTTAAGCCAAAAACGATAACGGGAATCGAAAACCGAGACTTAAAAACTAAACTATCAAATTTTAACCCTAAAAATGCAAATTTAATTTCTAAAGGTCCTAAATGATTAAAAATAATTTTAGAAAAAAGAATTGTATTTTTTTTACTCTTATTATTTCTTATGAATTTAAAACTAATTTAATCTAAAAATATTATTAAATATATTAAACTAATTTATAAAAATCTAAAAAATTCATGAAAAGTACTTTGAACAAATCTAAACTTAAGAAAATTAAAACGGGAAAATAAGCTGAAACAAATAAGCAGTTATAAAGCAAATAAGCAAATAAGCTTAAACTAAAAAGAAAACTATATTAATTAAGTGGTGCAATGAATAACTGAAAAAGTCCCAAGGGCAGTTGGTAGTGAGAGTGTGTGCTAAAGTGTTGGGTGTGTGAAGGGGAGGTCACAGGCTCGAAACCTGTGGCCACCTTTTTTTATAAAACATTTTTTTAATTTTCTTTTTGAAAAAGCTAAAATAAGCAAAAATAAACAACATTAATAAAGAGACTTTTGACAAAACTTATTTTTAAGCTAGGAAAAAGCTAAAAAAGGAGACAGTTTTGCTTATTTTGACTAAAAGACATATAACTAAAATGTTTGGACTGTTTGTGACTCATTAAGCTCAAAAGAAGCTAATAAACTAGAAACAGATCAAGACCTAGACTAAATAAGCACAAAGGACTAATAAATAAGCAAATGACAGAAGCTAAAATGCATTTAAAAGCAATAAGACCAAATACTAAAAAAAGACTCAAGATGACTTTTGACAAACTTTAAGCTTGAATTAAGACCAAATAAGCTAAAAGAAAAAGCTAATAAACCAAAAACATATTTAGATCAATACTTGTAGGACACAAATAAGCTAAACTTAAGGAAATTGACTAAGGGATTAAGCAAGAAAAAGGGACTTAAAAAGTGGCAGACTACACTAATGTATCTTTTTGGCTTTTTTTTAAGTTTGAAAATGGCAAAGTGCGGCCCTATTATTAAGCTAGAAAAAGCTAATTTAAAAACTTAAGAAGTTAAAACAGATCAAGCTTGTTATCCAAAGAGCTTATACTAGCAATATCAGACCTTAAAACTATTTTTATCTTACCTGAATTTACTAATGAAATTTGGCTTTTGCAAAATAGAAATAAGACTATGAAACTTAGACAGTTTTGACTCAAAAACACACAAGACAATTGCACACTTAAACTAGATCATATTACTGCATTAAGGACTCATAAACAAACATGAAATTGACACCAAATAGCACTTAATCAAAATTAAACCAAATAAGCAACATTACAAGACAAAATTACCACATATTCAAACCATGGTTACAACAAATCTTAAACTTGAATTTTAGACTTTAAAAACTAATTTAAACTAACTTATAGAATAAATTTAAGCTTGTTGAATATGATTAGAGAAACAAAAGAGGCATAGGCAGCACTAACATAGGTTAGTGCTGCTGTGCCAAACACCCCTTTAAGTAATGGATTTGCACTTTTAAACTATAAAAAGCTGATTTAAGCTAAGATAACCAGATGCAGATATATCATAAGGAAAGTAAAGGACAAATAAGCATTAACCTCACAAGAATAAGCACAATTAAGCAATCTTATAAGCAAAATAGTAATAAGCTAAATAAGAGTGAAAATTAAGTGTACCTTGATCCTAGCCAAACAGGGATCTATTAATGCTCTAAAAAGCTTATCTACAAGCGCCAGCTTGTTTAAAATTAAGCTGGTATTGTCCATAAGCCCATCCGTTTTTGGCTTATCATCCAAATATTAAGCTGAGGTATTTTTAAGTGAAGATTTAAAATGATCAACTAATTCAGTTAAGCTTTTGAAGGCTTAACTGAGTGATGCAAACTTATATAGTATTAAAGAGCTTATAAGAGCTTATAAGGAGATTATGATCAAATTAAACATAATTGCATTAAGGAAAAACAAGAATTGAACACGAAATTAAATGAAAACTGACTTTTATTGAAAATTTAAAAGATTACAATGCTTTGGAAAGTAAATTACATGAGAATAAACCTATAAGCTACTAAAACACTAAAATACTACAAGCTTAAGCTAAAATCCTACATACCCTAATTGTGTGATCAAGCCCTCTATTTATAGGGGTGAGAGGAACCTTCTAGCCTTCAGGACGCTCCCCAATCTCTAATCTTGGCCCTCAATCAATAACCGCCTCCAAATCATCAACATTTGAGCCGTTAGATCGTGTCCACGTTTAATTGACCAATGGGGTGATGTGGGATTGCCAGCGTGGCTAATGAGGATGTCAGTGGTGTCAGGAAGAACTTCTAGAAGGATGGATAAGCGTGTACTTGAGAAGCATTTACCCTGCTCGTTGTTTGTACTGTGGGTGAAATATGGGAGGGAAAAGAGAAGGTGCTACAGTAACTTTGACCCCGTGTTTATACATTGGGGCGTTGACTTGGTTTATAAAAGTTGGGCTCGGAAAGGATTTGGGCCAAGTAAATGGATTTAATGGAAATGGATTTGGACTTAAGTTATATAAATGGGTTTTAGGTTTTAAGGTTTAGGTAAAATATCTTAATGGGCTGACCCGACCTATTAAAATGGGTACGGGTTGGCCCATTAAAGATAAATACGCCTTCGGCTTTGATTTCTCGTACTATTTCCATTCCCGTGCTCGATCTTGTTCGTTTTGCTTCATTTTTGTCCTTTTGTGCAATATCTGTTACCTGCAAGACATAAATTACAAAACACACATATACAATGTATTTTTCATCTGTTTTAGGTTATTTAGGGTCGTTTTATTAGGTAAAAGGTATGTGTATTTAAGCACATACCAAAATCCCCCATACTAAACTATTATCGTGTCCTCACGCAATGTCATAAATACACACTTAAAAAACCAAAAATTTCAACCCCCTTAGACTAATCACCTTGAAAAGTAGCAAAGTGCTCATCTAAAGAGATTAAGAAATCACTAGTTTTGAAAAGCTTCCCGTTTTACCATTTTTATGCATTTATAATTATTATTCATACATATCATAACTTTAAGGATAACGGAACAAGAAACACTAAAAGGATAAATTCATCGTCCTTGATTTTTCACCCGACCCAAACCAAGCTTAAAAACAAAATCATTGTTAAATACAAGTTAATATGCTAACACTACTCATAAATGCTAATTGTGAATGCATAGCTACTTTCTGCTCCCTTATTCCTAAATCCTCTAAAGATTTTATTATTATTATTGGTGACAAATAAATTAAATTCTTATTCACATAAAGTAAACCCGGTTTAGACCATAATTAGTTTGAAATCCTTTCCTAAAGAGACGATATGGTGAGAATAAGGTCTACATTAAGGTTCTAATTTCGCACGATTTAGGGGTTATCCTTTTTATTTCATCCGAAACAACTCAACTACGAGTCTAGAGACGGAGGCTTTATATAGATAACCCTGGAGTTGAAATTTGGCTTTATTCTTATTATTATAGCAACATTATTAAACCTCGGTCCTTTAAACAACTGGCACATCGGGCGTGCTAATCGACAAGAGCCAGTAGTCTTATTTTGACCTCGGTAATTTCCTCGACCTTTTAGAAGGCTGCAACATCGGTTGTGAGCCGGCAAGATGCAGTAAACTTTATCAGTCTCGGATTATTACTATGTGCCTTATTTAGAAGAGTGCCACATCGGCTGTGAGCCGGCAAGAGGCAGTAAACTTTTATCAGCCCACAGTTATTATTATTATTATTACCTCCACCCTTTAAACGACTACCACAATGGTTGTGAGCCGACAAGAGATAGTGGTGTTATTTTGGCTTCGGTTTATTACATAACTATTATTATAGCAAAATTTCAAGTCCTGTGGTTTTTTAACAACTGCCATATCGGTATGCGAGCCGACCATGGTCCATGAGTTTATTTCCCCACAACACTGACAAAACCTCGATGTGTACCTTACTTTCACCAGAAGGAATCTCTACGAAGGGATCTAAACTAAGAATCACAAAAACCTAAAGTAACTTTATTTATTAACAATTATATAACGTTTATTAAGCTGATGGGAGCAAAAAGCCACAATTAACATCTATGAGCCCTAAAGAGTTCCAACTACTCCATGTTTAGCATCTAACTTATATAAAACTCTATCATTTCTCGTTCTTCGCAAATTTAAAATCTTTACTAAAAAGATCTGCGAATGCTTAGTCTAATAAAACAAGCTTTGCATATTTAAAGTCTATTATGGAAACTTGCAAACTCTTGGCTTTTTCAAGCTAGAATTCGCAATTTAAAGCTTCTAGTATAAAAGACTAGCAAAAGCTTAAATTTATATAAGTTAAGGGGCAAGCTAGAGCGCAACATGCTCGATCAAGTCAAAATTTATTCTCTAAAACGCAAAACTTCATGTCAAAACACTTATTCTATTTTTTTAATTTTTTTTAAATTTTGGCATATTTTTGCTATTTTTGGTGGAAAACCAGGGTTACGTGAAGACAAGGCAAATGCAAGTAAGATTGAATCGAAAGATCCCCCCATACTAGAACTACACATTGTACTTAATGTGAGAATGTCACCCCATACTAATTTTAAGGCATAATCTAAATATTAAGGGGTCTCTACGTAAATCTAAAGCCGTTTATTAATTATGCTAATAGATAAACGTGAAACAATAAGATCTAGGACATCATATTCCCATATATAATCATGCTAAGGATTAAAGATCGAGTGGACAATGGACAAAACCATGAGCATGAAAGTATTCATAATCCGGGGCAATCCTGGACATAAAACACAAAACACGAAACACGAGAAAGGAAGAGGCGAGCCTCCTCACATCACACTTATTCATAATATTAGATTAATATACTACTACTAAGGGCAAGCATGGGTTGCCACCCACGAAGCCCTTGTTTTTGATAACCGAGTCATGAGCCTGACTCGACCCCAAATTTAGTGATCCATGGGGAAAGTTTGGAGATTCGAGACAACCATCGGTGGTATGTCCCCTCCAAAATAATGCTTAAGTCTATCACCATTCACCTTGAAATTTGGTCCGTCAGTTTGAGATAACTCGATAGTTCCATAAGGGAAAACTTGAGCAACGATGAACGGTCCGGTCCAACGGGTTTTGAGCTTTCTTGAGAAAATCTTTAATCGAGAATTGAAGAAAAGAACTCAATCACCAATGTTGAAGACGCGGTTTTTAATCTTTGAGTCATGAATCTTCTTTGTTTTCTCTTTGTAGATTAAAGAGTTCTCATAAGCTTGATCTCATAGTTTATTTAATTCATTCATTTGAACTTTTCGGTGATCTCCCGCGGTCTTAAGGTTAAAATTACAATGTTTTAAGGCCCAATGGGCCTTGTGTTCAAGTTCGATAGGAAGATGGCAAGCCTTTCCGTACACGATCTTATAAGGAGTGCACCCGATGGGTGTTTTGAAAGCGGTACGGAAGGCCCATAATGCATCATCTAACTTATTGGACCATGAAGCATGGTTTTCACCTACGGTCCTTTCCAAAATACGTTTCAAACCATGATTTGAAACCTCCACTTGTCCACTCGTTTGTGGATGATACGCGGTAGAAAGACGGTGACCAACTCCATATTTAAGCGTAACTTTTGCAAATTGATCATTACAAAAGTGAGTACCGCGATCACTAATTATAGCACGAGGAGTTCCAAATCGGGCAAAAAGAGATTTCAAGAATTTAACAACGACTCGGGCATCATTAGTGGAGAGCGCTTTTGCTTTAATCCATTTAGACAAATAGTCGACGACTATGAGAATATACTTGTTCCCTCGAGAAGACAGGAACGGTCCCATGAAGTCAATGCCCACACATCAAAGATCTCGCATACTTGAATTGCATTTTGAGGCATTTCATCTTTTTGTGAGATTTTGCCTTGACGCTGACATGAGTCACATGACTTTACCATGTCATGGGCATCGTGGTAAATCGTTGGCCAATTAAAACCGGAATCGAAGACTTTCTTAGCGGTGTAGTTCGCATCATGATGTCCCCCGGTGGGTCCATTATGGCAAGCCGTGAGGATATCAACGGCTTCTAGTCCGTGAACACACCGCCTAATCACTTGATCCACACAAATCTTAAACAAGTAGGGGTCGTCCCAAAAATAATACTTAACATCCTTAAAGAACTTTTTCTTTTGTTGGGACGACATCCCTTTTACAACAAAATTTCCCGCATGGTAATTTGCAATGTCGGCAAACCATGAGGTACTAGAATCATTATGAGAAGATATTATTCCAAGGGTCTCGAGAGGAAAAGTTTCATTAATTTCCTTTTTCTCGAGATCACCTTCATGAGGATTTTCTAGTCTAGACAAATGGTCGGCCGCGAGATTCTCCGCTCCTTTTTTATCACGAATAATAACATCGAATTCTTGGAGTAGGAGAATCCACCGGAGCAATCTCGGCTTATCATCTTGCTTAGCAAGAAGATACTTAAGAGCCGAGTGGTCCGTATACACTATGGTCTTTGATAAGACTAAGTAAGGCCGAAATTTCTCGAAAGCATACACCACGGCTAATAACTCTTTTTCTGTAGTCGTGTAATGTGCTTGAGCATCCGTCATGGTCTTACTTGCATAGTGTATAGGCTGAAAATGTTTGGTCTTTCGTTGCCCCAAGACTGCACCTACCGCATAATCACTAGCATCGCACATAATTTCAAATGGTAGGTCCCAATCGGGGGCAACTAAAATCGGGGCTTCGATTAACTTTTTCTTAAGTATGTTAAACGCTTCAATACATTCTTTTGAGAAAATAAACGGAGTTTCTTTTTCAAAAAGATAGGTCATCGGCCGGGCGATTTTAGAAAATCTTGAATAAATCGACGGTAGAACCCAGCGTGCCCTAAAAAACTTCGAACACCTTTAACGGAGTTTAGCTATAACATCAACTTTTGCTTTGTCGACCTCAATCCTGGACTTAGAAATCTTGTGGCCGAGGACAATGCCCTCTTTAACCATGAAATGACACTTTTCCTAATTTAGAACTAAGTTGGTTTGTTCGTACCATTTTAGCATTTTGTCTAAATGGGAAAGGCAAGACAAGAAAGAATCCCTGACGACCGAGAAATCGTCCATGAAGACCTCCATTGTTTCCTCGATCATATCGTGAAAAATGGCCATCATGCACCTTTGGAACGTGCCCGGAGCATTACATAAAACGAAAGGCATACGTCGGTAGGCAAACATCCCATAAGGGCAAGTAAAGGTAGTCTTCTCTTGGTCTTGTGGGTCAATTGGAATTTGAAAATATCCAGAAAATCCATCTAAAAAACAATAGTATTCGTTCCATGCTAAACGTTCTAGCATTTGGTCCATAAAAGGCAACGGGAAATGGTCTTTACGAGTGGCATCATTAAACTTATGATAATCAATACAAACTCGCCATCCCATAACTAACCTAGTGGGTATTAACTCATTATCTTCGTTTTTAACTACGGTTATGCCACCCTTCTTAGGCACACAGTGAACGGGACTCACCCACAGACTATCAGAGATAGGGTAAATCAATCCGGCGTCAAGGAGTTTGATTACTTCCTTTTTGATAACCTCGTGAATTTTCGAATTCACCATTCTTTGATGTTGAACCGTCGGTTTGAAGTCGTCTTCCATTAAGATCTTATGAGTGCAAAAACTAGGGTCTATACCCTTAATGTCAGAAATATTCCATGCGATGACCCGTTTGTGTGACTTAAGAACCTTTAAAAGGGCGGCTTTTTCTTTATCTTTTAACTCCTTAGAAATTATGATGGGTAATTTATCGGTTCCTTCTAAAAATGCATATTCTAAATGAGAAGGTAAATCCTTAAGATCGAGTTCGGTGGTTCTTCGATTGAAGGTTTCGTCATAGTAACATCAACTTGCTTAAGGTCGACATTTTTCATTAGAGGGAGAGTCGGAGACGGGTCTTCATTTAAAAAAATTTCAAGGTAAAGAATGTCTCCCTCCGTGTCGTAATAAACGTCATCTAAATTAGAAAGCTCTTTCGGGGTACGTAAAAAAGTCTCAATCTCTTCCAAAATGAAATCTCCTCCTTCAAAAGGAGTGAATGTGGAAACCATAATGATCGTTAGATCGTTTAAGCTCAGGTTGTTTAGACCTTTATCTAGGATAATATCAATGTTCATAAGTTATAAAAACAAAGCGGAATAAGAATAAAGATATTCAACAAGGTGTTCTTCATTAATAACCAAACGTTCTTCATAGCCCCAATTCTAGATTATCAATTCTAGAACGATTACTCTAACTAATAGCAGGAATCATATATTCTTGAGGCTAAAACAAACAAACTCTAGGCGTCCATTAGAGGACTCATACCTAGAACACACACACACACTTTTCTATGTCTACATCTTGACACACTTTTCTGGATGCCTAAAACCTATAACTTGTATCTCTTTATATACTAGAGATAATAGGTTTTACAAAGAGATAAACATAAATCTTTTAAACATTTAACTTGATCTTCTATTATCTTCTTTCTTCATAAGGAGATCTTTTGATATCTTTGACTAAATCTTCAATAATTCTCCACCAGCTTGTATAATTCTTGAATGACGATTTTAGTCCTTTTGTTTCATTCTTGTTTTGTCTTATCAACTCAAATATAATTCCCAACAATCTTCCCCTAGCTGATAATGACAAAACCAAATAAGTACGAACTTCCCCTGAAGTTAATATACGAATGAAAACTTCCCCTTAAGCTACCAAGGATCTACAAGTTGCAAATCATCAAATCTTCTTCCCCTTTTTGTCAATATCAAATAGGAGACTAAAGGATGCAACTTTGATCTTCACAGCTACGAACCAATATTACACTTCTAATCCAAGTATTCCAATGACCCAAATTGCCCTCCATTACACACCTTAAGAAAAATGAACTTGAGTAGTTTAAACTTATACTAGCAGTAGTAACAAAGTCTAGTAGTAGTAAAAACCTTCACCTCAATGTAGCATATAAATGGTTAAACATTTTAACAATAAGCTTCCCCTAAAACCCATATGTTAACCATCTCTTGAATCTTCAAATTCTGTAGGCTCTATGTAATGATTACTGATGAAGAAAACTAAGTATAACGAACTTGATGCTGAAGTAGAACAACCCAAACTTGTGTCTTATATCTTGCACTATCCACGTGACTTCGAACGTATACCCAAACTGATGTATAGGGAGACCGCAATCTCTTGACAATTATCCTCATCTTCTATGAGACACATAACCAAAGTGATAGCAAATGTGAGCATTGAGCACCATAAGAAAAATCACACACCTTTGCTAGATTTGTCAATTCTTTGTCACATCGTTTCTAAGCACGAACAAGTTATCTCTAAAGTGTTACACTCACTTTAAGATATGATAAAACACAAACCAAATAATTCCACTTCACCGTAAAATAAGTGATAAAAAATCTTTTTCATAACCAACTAATTTAAATAATCCAATAACGACCCTTTTTTTAAATGTTTAAGAACATTTAAAACAAAAACCAAAATCTTATGACTTGTGTGTGTTTTCCCTTCTGTCTGAATCAATTGATAACCAAGAACCAAAAACATGCCTTGTCCGATATCGAATATAACCAGCAGTATTAAGTGCTTATCGGATAACACTATCAGTACAAACTTCACTTCAAACAGTACAAACTTTCTTCATTTGGCAGTACAAATATGTGACAAGCAGCAGTAGTACAACGAACACAAACAATAGTATCTTGTCTTGGTAGCTTTAACATCTATTAGTAGCACTTAATAATACGTTAGCAGTACAAACGCATAGACACATGGCAGTATTAAGTTCACTTTTCTTTCAAAGTAAGCAGCTCAAAAATTAGATAACCTACCAATTTTTAAACAATCTGTGGTCCATGTTTGATTATACAAGCCCATTTACCACAACTAAAAATTAAGGATATACTAAATCTTTGCCAACGATATCTACTACATCTTTGCCAAATACCCTAAAATTTCTCACAATATTCACCATAATTGGCTACATCTTTGCCGACGATATCTCTTACCTTTGCTGCCATGCTACTTCTTTTGGACGTATTATTACCCAGAAAAGTCCCGTCTTTCATCTCTCACGCAATCCAAATCAACCAGATACGATCAATTAACAATTAGATCTTCAAACACAACCATGAATAACACCAAATTCGAAACCTAATAAAACACACTAAGCTTACAAATCTGTTATTCCTCTATAACAACACTCGTCATACGTGATATCAATAAGCTTCATGAAACATTTGAAAACCCTAAAAACCAAATAATACGAACCCTAATATCTAGGGTTTTCGTGTGCTTACCAGGCTGTAATGAAATCCTTAGAAGCGTTCGTTGCATTAAGAAGATCCAAACACATATAAGCAGCGTCATATCATATGTACACCAGCCTTATCACGCATGTAATTAAGGTTTTGTAATCATGAGAAACCCTAAGATCAAACCATGATAATCAAAAAAAATAATCAAGCAGTCATAGTCATCATTCCAGGTCCAAACCAAAAGATATACAAACTCTAATCGAATAAGGGTTGATTAGTTAGAGCACAGTAGATCAAAAGAAACCCAAATAAATATTTATAATCGTATTGCATACCTAAATAGGTAGAGGGGACGATTATAAACATTGATATATCAATTAAACTCCAAAACCCTAGAAAACTTTTTGCCCAAAACAATTTCTTGAAAGTTAGGGTTTACGGGTTTCTTTAAAAACCTTGTATGATCCTAGATCGAGAGCCGTGAGGCTCTGATACCAATTGTGGAAACCATAATGATCGTTAGATCATTTAAGCTCAGGTTGTTTAGACCTTTATCTAGGATAATATCAATGTTCATAAGTTATAAAAACAAAGCGGAATAAGAACAAAGATATTCAACAAGGTGTTCTTCATTAATAACCAAACATTCTTCATAGCCCCAATTCTAGATGATCAATTCTAGAACGGTTACTCTAACTAATAACAGGAATCATAGATTCTTGAGGCTAAAACAAACAAACCCTAGGCTTCTATTAGAGGACTCACGCCTAAAACACACACATACTTTTATGTGTCTACATCTTGATACACTTTTCTAGATGCCTAAAACCTATAACCTGTATCTCTTTATATACTAGAGATAATGGGTTTTTCAAAGAGATAAACATAAATCTTTTAAACATTTAACTTGATCTTCTGTTATCTTCTTTCTTTATAAGGAGATCTTTTGATATCTTTGACTAAATCTTCAATAATTCTCCACCAGCTTGTAGAATTCTTGAATGACGATTTTAGTCCTTTTGTTTCATTCTTATTTTGTGTTATCAACTCAAATATAATTCCCAACAGTGAACGAGGGGGAAGAAGAAGCGATGATAGGATCTGAAAGAGTGGGATTGCCACTTGATGAACTATCTGAAAATCTGAGCACTTTTTAAGCATACTCCTCACAAGCAACGTCTATGACATTGACTTGATGAACCATTTCATCATAATAATTACAGGAGTATCTCGAAGTGTGTCCGACTTTAAACGTAATGGCTTCATCATTGACTCGAAGAGTCATTTCTTCACCGTTAACATCAATTAAAGCTCGTGTCATCCTCAAAAAAGGTCTCCCGAGGATGAGAGGAACCCGAGGATCGACCTCGTAATCAACAACAACGAAGTCGGCCAGAAGTGAGTTCCAAGTGCGAAATATGCTTCCATACGGGAGTAACGGTCGATCGGTTTGCAAGTTTGAGTGTCATGTGGGTCGAAGTGAGTTCCGAGTGCGAAATATGCTTCCATACGGAAAGAGGCATTAGATTAATGCTAGAGCCAAGATCGGCAAAGGCTAAGCATTCATCTAGCTCGGGAAAATCACACGGGATGTGAAATTTGTCGGGATCTCCAAGTTTTTCAGGCAACTTTTTTAGGAGCATAGCTGAGCAATTCTCATTTAACGGAGTACTTGCTAATTCAAATAATTTTTCTTTATTACTTAGAAGACTCTTAAACGTAGAAGCAAACTTCGGCATATAAAGAATAGCATCCGCGAAGCTAATATCGAAGTGTAATCTTTGAAAGATTTGAAGAAACTTCAACATTTGATTATTAGCTTTTTCACGGAGCTTTTGGTCGTTAAGTCTCGAAGGATAAGGTATTGACGGTTTAGGATTAGTCTTCGAAGCAACTTCAGGCTCCGGAATCGGATCTTGGACAATCGAAGGTTGGACATGTGCGGTAATTCCTAAACTTGTATTTTGCACCTTGTCCTTTGTCGCCTCGGTTTCACATTCCACTTCCTTCGAGAAAGAAAGAGTAGGTGGAATCGTAGGTCCATTATAAACAACACCACTTCGGGTGGTAATAGCTTTCACGTCACCTCTCGGGTTAGCAACGGTGTTACTAGGAAGTGATCCCGAACCCGAGGGACTTTGCATTTGGAAGAAACTGCTCATTACGTTTTTAATTTCATTGCTCATCATGTTTTTTAGCTCATTTTGATTTTTTGTCATAGAAGTCTCAAAATCGTTCCTCATTTCCGTTCTCATATTAGTTATTTGATTTTGCATAGCTCTCATATTTGTCTCATTAATCTTGATATAGTTTGATAACTCATTCGAAGGTTGAACTTGAACTTGATTATGTGGAGCTTGAAAATTGTTGTTTCCTTGATTAAAGTTTTGCCCTCTTCCTTGATTGTTCGGAGCTTGATAATTCAGGGCTTGAAAATTCCCTTGATTTTGATTGTATCGGTTTTGATTATTTTGCACATTCGGTTGATTGAAACCGGGTGGTCCGAGGTAATTATTCGAGCGATAGCTAAGCAAATTACGGTCACCTTGCGGTTGGTAGGAATTACCCCCCAAATTATGGTTACCCGTAGTAGCATAAACGGCCTCTTGAGTGTAGCCATCAGCGGCTGGGCACTCGGTAAAGGAATGTGGACCACCACAAGTCTCGCACTTTAGATTCACAGATTTGACCGATTGTATTTGTCTCATCATCTCTACAAAATTCTTATTCATCATTTCTAATTGTCGAACAACTTCTGGACTCTCGGTAGTAGTAGTAGAAGAGATATTTCTAGACGACTCGTCTCGAGTTGCTGAAGTGTCCCAATGGTTGTGGTGAGCGGTCATGTTCTCGATTAATTTCGTAACATTCTTCCGGTGTCTTTTGTATAAAAGTTCCTCCCGCTGTAGCATTGATGGTGTCCCGATGACTTAATGTCAAACCATTGTAAAACGTATCAATTTGAGTAACTAAAAGCATGTTATGGTTTGGACATCGATCAATGGACAATTTATAACACTCCCATGCCTCGAATAATGATTCGTGCGGTTTTTGCTCAAATTTTGTGATCTCGTTCCTTAACTTAGTCACCATGGAAGGAGGAAAATATTTCGAGAGAAATTTCCTCATCATATCATTGAAAGAGTGGATGGAATTCCTTGGAAGGCGATCATACCATGCGATAACATGATGCGTTAAGGAATATGGGAAAAGAGACAAGCGAAGGGCGTCATCGGAGACCCTATTTTGATTCATATGTTGAGTAATTTCTAAAAATTTGTCAATATGTCTATTGGCATCGTCGCCCGGTAATCCGTGAAATTGGCAAGTATTTTGAACTTGTTGTATCATGTGATGACGAAGTCCAAAATCCGTTGCTTGAATTGAAATTGGGGCAATTGGTCCGCCCCGTCCATCTATAGACGGTTGGCACAACTCCTCCATTGATCGGGGAGCTTGCCCGTTAGGTCTCACCACCGGAGGTGGACCATTATTTGGTGGAGGAGGGCCCCCCGCAGGAGGCGGTCCCATGTTATTATGAGGAATGCTCATAACTTCTTCGAAGTCAAAAATAGATGACGGTTCACCTAAATTCCTTCGTCGAATAAGACTCTCGGGGTCTCTAAGCGGATAAAATAGATTTGAAGATGTAGAGCGAGTGCTCATGCACTAAAATAAAATAAAACGAAAATATTTTTGTAACTGATAATCGAACAAGTATACGGTAGTTCTCTAGAAAAACGCACAAAGAAGCAGAGGAGCGGGTAAACGCGAAGCGTTTTAAAAACCTTATCCTTTCCGGTCGAAGTTCGTTGGATCGACCCTCCTTAAACCTCTCTTATAGTTTGTAAATCTAAAGGTAGCCGTTTTCACAAGTGACACAACGGTTATTTTTGAGTTTTTCAATTTTTTTGGTATTTTATAAAATAAATTGAAAACAAAATATTTTTGTATTTTTATGGTTTTATAAAAGAAAATAGAAAATTATAAACAATAACTTCACGGGGAAGGATCTTCAAGGCACTAACTTCAAATACTTCGCGAAAATCGTACACCTCTCCCCGTCAGTGGCGCCAAAAAATTTGATTCGATCCAAATAGTCTATATATAATTAAATATATATCCTAAATATCTCAAATTAATTATAGTATAGAGAGTATCCCGTTTGATAAGAAAATTGCTTGAGGACAAACAATATTTTATCTCCCGGATGTCGTATCCCGACAAGAGGTGAATTTGAATTCCACAATAGTATTTTGTTTGATGCTTGAATATCAAATGTTTTTGTTTTAGATTCTATTTCTAATAGTGAAACGCAAAAGCAAATAAAGGCAAGCAAACATATAAGGCAATTAAAGATTTAAACTAAAAACGTTAACGGGAATCTAAAAACGCGACTTAATACCTAAACTATTAAAATTTAACATTAAAACTATTTTTTTTTATTTTTTATAAATCTTAAATAACTGAAAATAATTTTAAAAAAAAGAATTATATTTTTTTGATTTTTATTTTATTTATTATGAATTAAAAACAGTTTTAATCTAAAAATAATACTAAAAATACTAAACTAATTTATAAAAATTCCAAAAAATTACTGAAAGTGCTTAACACTACTACTAATGTTCCTAAAGAAAAACGGTTTAATAAGCTCAAGCCAATAATCAGCTAAAATTCGAATAAGCTCAATAAGCTTTTAAACCTAAAAACCTATAACAATTAAATAATGTAACACTTGTTTGAAAAAGACCTCAGGGCAGATGGTGATGAGTGTGTGTGTTAAATCGTATGCTATAAAAGGGGGATGTCACAGGTTCGAAACCCGTGGCCACCCTTTTTGACAAAACATTTTTTTACTTTTATTTTTGAAAAATTTAAAAGAACTAACTAAAATAAGCTACTTTTGTAAAAGACATTTTTCTTAAAACTTTTGAAATAAGCTAGAATCAACTAGCTTAAAATGAGATAGGTTGTAAAATACTAAAAAGCAAAACTGTTTGTTATTTTTGAGACTCAATAAGCAAAAGATAAGCAAATAAGCTGATCACTATTAACTACCAAGACCTAATAAGCTAATGTGAATATAAGCACAAAAGAAAAGGAATTACGCAAAAGAAAATAACTGGGAAAGCACTTAAAGGTAATAAGATAGATAGACATTGAAACAGGCTAAGAAGGCTTTTTCACTAATTCTTTTCTAGCTAACCTAGGAACTAATTAGCATTTAGAATAAGCTAAAAAGCCAAACAAGCTTACGACAACTTAATCCCTAGACCTAAAAAGCAATTGGGACTAGAAATTAGAAACACATTAAGCTAAATGGCAGTTAAGATAGCCAGACCTTAAAAAATACTTATTAAAGGGACTTTATACTACTTTACAGCTAAAAATATTAGGACTAATAAGCACTTACTAAGCTATAACAAAAATAGTATTAAGACCTAAGCTAGAAGAACACATTTAAGCTATTACTCCTGGTGGTTATTGATTAACATAAGCTAGACAAGAAGAGGCTAAAGTGATTGACTTAAACTCACGTTTTTGGTTTTTAAGGTTTTCAAAAGACTTAAAGGCTATATGCCAGAGAGACCTAAAAATAAGCTACAAAAGAAGATAATGAGAAAAATCAACAAAGTTAAAAAGATCAGCTTGTTATCCAAGAGCTTATTCTAGCAATATCAGACCTTTTGTAAAACTATTTTTTATTCAAACCTAAATTTACTAATGAATAATAGTTTTGGACAATAGAAATAAAGGACTATGTAACTTTAGATTGTTTGACTACCTAAAAACAACAACATTATTGCCAAACTTAAAATAGATCATATTACTGATTAAGGAATCTTAAACAAGACATGAATTTGACACCAAATTAGCATTATTCAAGATTTAAACCAAATAAGCTAGATTACAAGACAAAATTACCACAGATTCAAACCATGGTTACAACAAATCTTAAACTTGAATTTTAGACTTTAAAACTAATTTAAAACTAATCTTTATAGACTTAATTTAAGCTGTTGAAATGATTGAGAGACAAAGAAGGCATTGGGCAGCACTAACATAGGTTAGTGTTGTTGTGCCAAACACCTCTTTAAGTAATGGATTTGCACTTTTAAACTATAAAAAATTGATTTAAGCTAAGATAAGCAGAAACAGATATAACATAAGGAAAGTAAAGGACAAATAAGCATTAACCTTACAATAATAAGCACAAGTAAGCAATCTAATAAGCAAAACAGTAATAAGCTAAATAAGAGTGAAAATTAAGTGTACCTTGATCTCAGCCAAACAGGGATCTATTTAATTGGTTTTTTTATTTATTTTTTATTACTCTAAAAAGCTTATCTACAAGCTCCAGCTTGTTTAAAATCAAGATGGTATTGTCCATAAGCCCATCCCTTTTTAGCTTATCATCCAAATATTCAGCTGAGGTATTTTTGAGTGAAGATTTGAAATGATCAACTAATTCAGTTAAGCTTTTGAAGGCTTAACTGAGTGATAGCAAACTTATGTAGTATTAAAGAGCTTATAAAAGCTTATAAGGAGATTATGATCAAATTAAACAACATTGCATTAAGGAAAAACAAGAATTGAACACGAAATTAAATGAAAACTAACTTTTATTGAAAATTTAAAGGATTACAATGCTTTGGAAAGTAAATTGCATGAGAATAAACCTATAAGCTACTAAAACACTAAAATACTACAAGTTTAAGCTAACATCCTACATACCCTAATTGTGTGATCAAGCCCTCTATTTATAGGGGTAAGAGGAACCTTCTAGCCTTCAGGTCGCTCCCCAATCTCTAATCTTGGCCCTCAATCAATAACCGCCTCTAAATCATCAACATTTGAGCCGTTAGATCGTGTCCACATTTAATTGACCAATGGGGTGATGTGGGATTGCCAGTGTTGCTAATGAGGATGTTAGTGGTGTCAGGAAGAACTTCTAGAAGGATGGATAAGCGTGTACTTGAGAAGCATTTACCCTGCTCGTTGTTTGTACTGTGGGTGAAATATAGGAGGGAAAAGAGAAGGTGCTACAGTAACTTTGACCCCGTGTTTATACATTGGGGCGTTGACTTGGTTTATAAAAGTTGGGCTCAAAAAGGACTTGGGCCAAGTAAATGGATTTAATGGAAATGGATTTGGACTTAAGTTATATAAATGGGTTTTAGGTTTTAAGGTTTAGGTAAAATATCTTAATGGGTTGTCCCGGCCCATTAAAATGGGTACGGGTTGGCCCATTAAAGATAAATACGGCTTCGGCTTCAATTTCTCATACTCTTTCTATTTCCGTGCTCGGTTTTGTCTGTTTTGCTTCATTTTTGTCCTTTTGTGTAATATCTATTACCTGCAAGACATAAATTACAAAACACACATATACAATGCATTTTTCATCTGTTTTAGGTTATTTAGGGTCGTTTTATTAGGTAAAAGGTATGTCTATTTAAGCACATACCAATAATCTTGCTCATAGCTTATTTGGTTTAGCTTATTTCAAAACCTAGATTATAATCGAATAAGCTCTACTAGCTTATTTTGATTCATTATCTCTTAGCTTAGATTCGAGTAAGCTTATTAATAGCTTATTTCGACTAGCTTATTTAATATAGCTTATCTCTTTTGTTTTTAGCTTTTCAAGTAGCTTTTTGTTGGTTTATTATTTTAGATCTAATCCTTAAACATACCCGATTCTCGTTTACTTTTCAAAGAGAACACCTTAGTTTTGGGTGGATTTATATTTATTAATAATGGATCTATTGTTTTTAGTTTCGATCTAGTTTTATATAGCTTAAGGTTGTTAGCTTTTTTAAGTAGCTTATTGTTTTAAATTTAATCCTAAATATACCCAACGCTCGTTTACTTTTTGAAGAGAACATCTTAGTTTTTGGTGGATTTAGATCTATAGTTTTCATTTTTAATAGCTTATAGTTCTTTTTAGTTTAATCTCTAGCTTATAATTAACATATTGTTCATTATAACCTTGATTGTGTTTTGATGTTGATGAAACCATTTCTACATCTAAGGCGAGGAGCTTAAGGGTCTTATAAGTTAGTTTAGCTTCTAAAGTTTAAAGCTTTTATAATTTTTATAAGGCTATTTAGTATATAAATTCTACAACTTTATTAACTAATTAGTTAAATAAAATATAATAAAGAAGTAAACTTTAGTGTTTTATTAAGTTTATAAGATCAGGTGGTTACTTCGTATTCGTTTTGTCCAACGGGTTCTACTTTCTTTCCTATTACAATACTTAGTAGTTTTAGTTGAATTAGATAAATATTATAGGTTCCTAGATTTCACACAAATGAAGAACTAGAGAGAGAAAGCTAGAGAGAGAGTGGAAGGGAGAACACATATGAAGAACACACTTAATGTGTGTGTAAAATGATTCAACCAACACCCTCTCCATGTGTAGAGAGGGATTTTATACAAAAGATAAACCAGGCTTTCTATGGGCTTGCCATGGGCTTTCTATGCTTTGGCCCGGTTAGCTTACTAAATAATATATTATGGACTACGAGTTAGAGACGTAAAATACGTGGAGTGACCGATCCTTTTTTGGATTCCTAACAATCTCCCCCTAAGGGAGGTCACTCCAATTTACAATAAACTTAATCTTAGCATTCTATGAATATCTTCAGTCTTGCTCGTAGTCGTGATTCTTTGTCTTTTATCTTATGATATGTGTAGTGATCTTTTGACTTTAGGCTTGAGCTTATTCCTTTAATCTTGTCTTTGTATGTAATCTTTGAGCTTTCTCGAGATCATCAGCCAAATGTAATCTCTAATCATCATCTTGTGATCTTTCGTCATCTTGTGTTCTTGTGACTTTTGGACCGACATGCTCATACCTTTCTTGATCTTGAAAGCTTAAATATTCTTGGTTCTTGAAGTTCTTTTACTTTAATACTTGGTCACTTCAAGAAGGACGTGTGATATTAGAGTAGCGGAAGCTTTGAAACATTTACTTGAGCTTTCATGATTATCTTAAGATGTGTCGATCGAGTATGAGCATGCAGTTATGAACCTGTAATAAAACAGTTAGCAATAAAGAGAAAATTGATTTGAAAATCAATTGACGTGTCACCTGTAAAAGTGTTTTTGTAACACATCGAGAGTTCTAATTGTTTTTCAAAATCCAGTAACCGTCAATTCATAATCTGGATCGAATCGATATCCAGTGTCATAAGTTTGATCCATTTAGGATCTCACAAGTCACCCACCAAGAGCTTGTTTGATGTTGGCTCTAGCAGGATTTCCATCTTCACTGTGAGTACTTAAGTATCACTCGGATGTTATGGCAAAATCATAAGGATAATGCTTAGGACTCTTAAGAAATTCCTTGTTTTCACAGTATGTGAAAGACAAGTATATTGGAATAGTGTCCTAATAAGATTTATAGATGATCTCTTGGCTCTAGACTCAATAGTGCGTTTTGGTTTTAGTGATCGGAGGCTGGAGCTGACTGCCACCTTTTCAATATCAACCAACTCAGAGTGAAAAAGTCGATAGAAACGGGTAAATCTCTGTGAGAAATGAATCAGAAATCTTTTAAGAGATTCTAAGTGGCTAGGGAGGGTTGTGCATTGCATCACTGGGTCCATTACGGCTTTCTTCAATGTCAGCAATCATCATTGTGATTCTGACAGTAGATGTATTGACCCGGTTTCTGCCTAAGTGTATGGAGGGCTTCTTTTTTTTCACCCTATATCCTTACAATTCTTTTTCATTCTTCAACCCCTTTAGTGCTTACCGAGACTTCATGACTAGAACTTTGTTGGGTTTGTTCTAGTACTAGCTCTATCTCAACCAGTACTATTCCCTTATTCTCACTTTTACTCCGTTTTATGCCATACCTAAGGACTTCTATACTAACTAGTGGATTATCCTTGGGTAGATCCCTCCGGTTCTGGCTGGATCATGGGAACGAATACCTAACCTTACCAACCTTATAACTCTGATAAAATTAAATGCATAATCGGTCTTTTGGTACTATTCTCCTTGCCATAAAACCATTTGAAAACCTTAATCAAGGTACTTGTGATATAAATATCAAAGATTTTAGTACCTTCATTGTTTTGGATTTTCAGAAACGCTCCCCCTCAACATGTGCATCGATATTCAAAAGTGTTTAGCACATGTAGGATGGAGTACACACATGAGTTCATAAAATCACATTTTCTACGTTTTCATATTTTAATCACATTTTCTCCCCTTATCAAAAATTTCAAACCCTTTGATATTTTGGATATCAAATGAATCAAATATGTTAAAAACTGGGAGAAAAATGTGCCGATTATGCACAAGTCGATTAGGGAACAAATTAATGCTCCCCCTCAAACTATGAGGGTATGTGTGAGTGTCAGGTATAATAATTTAGAAAGATTTTGAGTTTAACGAAAAACTCATGAAAAATTTATACATTGACACTACATAATAATATATTCATAAGATTATGTATGAGACATGACCTGAAAGTGTTCAAACCAAAAATGACAAAGTTATTATGTCCATGTTAGCAATTTATAGTCTGTATCGATACTATTTTTTTGGAAGTTGTCCTAGCTTCCCCCCGAACCAGCAATCCTTTCTTGAGTAGATTCATAGATTTCTTACAAGCCGCATTAAGAAGACTTGATGTGTAAAGCTCAAATGTCTGAAGTACATAATTAATTCGAAACTGTAACATCAAAGTCAATTAAATCTCGGATGTCCGCATTTCTCCTTACACGATAGTGATGATATAAATTGCAACACCAAGGTTAGCTAAGTCCCGGATGTCACAATTATTTCCTCTAAATAGCCGAAATGATAATACCTAAGTCAAATAAGTCTTGGATGTAAACATTTCTTCCTGCAGGATATTGACTATCTAAATATTTCTACCCTTTTAATAATAAGCTTAGTGGTTGACCGGTCAAGGAAACATTAATTGAATCAGAAACAATCTTCTCACACTAGAATAAATCTTCTAACAACACTTTCCCCTTGGTATCTCAAATGATGCATATTAAAAAAAATAAAGATATCTCTTCCCACATGTGGAAGAAATACTGCACCTGAAAGTAACAAGTTAAGACACTTATTTTCTCTGCGGTTATGACATTTGTCTTCCCGGAATGGCCTAAAACTAAAGAAGGCTATAGACTCTATCATGTGTACTTGTTGTACCTTTCAGTGTATCTACTCTTTCCCCCTTGATGGTTTTGATACCTTGGAATCAACAATACCTTGTACGCACACATACTTGAGAGCGTGTTCGAAGAATTAATAAGCTTAAATCTATTCCGTGAGAATCAACTTTAAGGCTTTTAAAACTATGAAAGAATTTCAAAACATCCCTAAGTCTTTTTTACAAACTATGAGGTGTTGGCAATATTAGTCGTATGTAGTTTAAAGCCTGAATTCACTAAGTCTTAAATTGCAAATAAGTACCTAAAGTTTAAAACAAATGACATCTAAAGCCCTTGTAATTAATATAAATTAACTCCCCTTTAAATTGTTATTCGTCATTATAAAAAAACTTTATCTGTTTATTCTGTGACTTATTTGAAAGACCGTTTTAAAAGATTATAATATGACACTTTCTCCCCCTCAAATAATGACCCGTTTTCTATTTAAAGAGTTGTTTTCATTGTGTGAGTGGTCGAATTGTCTTTGAAAATCTTTTTGTGATTACTGAAAACACTGATTCATTGTAAAGACACTTTTTTACCAATAAAAATTAGATTTCTCTAATTTTGACAAATAAACGCACTGACACGTACACTTATTGTAAACAATCAAGGGTTATGTACAAAGTATTCATAGCCCATGATGCATGGATAAGAAGTAACCCATGCCCGGGAAAAATTAATTATCCGTTTTTAGGAATAACTGTCTTTTTGACGACATGCTTTCCTCAGACTGAAAAGCGGGTTGCAGTCTGAAATAACTGCAAGCCATGAAGACATGTTTTAAAAGTTTGAACTTCTGCTCGAACTTTATTTAAATACCCGTGTCATTATTGAACGACATTTCTAGATCCGTAAATATTATTGATTTTCAGAAGACATGTCTTGAAAAATATTTTTGGTATTTTCTATTTTCTTATTTTTATGGTTTTTTTGTAGGTTTTATATTTTTGTATTTTCTTTTTGGTTTTAGATATGTACATAGGATACATGAATAATTATCACCATTATTCTTTCTTTGAGATAGTAGATCTCAACCAGACCGTTTCCCACCGAATGGAATCAGATTGTCATTTACGTCAAAGTAGCACCAAATGGCATGTTCTTGTAGTTGACTTCTTGTCGAAACCGATCGAGAAGGATCGCCAATAAGATTCTCCAATGGGTCATTATTTGTCAACTTAGTGAGAGTATCAAACAATTGGTTAAGATGATGCAAATTTGATGGAATGACCCCTTATAAAGTTGTTTCTTCAGAACTCAAATCTGAAGAAAGATTATGAAGGAGGGGTGCCTTATTAAATTGTGCATTTTGATGTCTATGAATTAGTTCTTCAACACCATAATGAGTGACTTGAGATTGAATTTCTTGATTTGTTGGTGAAGTACTAGCAGATGGTACATCTTGATCAATGGTAGTTGATGAAGGTGAACCGGCTGGATCAACAGCTCTTGAGCAGCAATGGCTACCGGATCTAAGGAAACAGCACGTGGTGGAGGATTGAAGTACTCATCAAACAATAGTTGAAACAAGATCTCATAGTCTTTATTGGGTGGTGGAACATAAGGTGTTGGAGAAACTGGGTTTTGCACGAGTCCAGAATTGATGTATCTAGGAGTCAATTTGACCATTTCATACACATTGAGAGACCAAGTTCAACTGTATTGATCATATTTGATTTACTATTCTCCCCTTCAAAAATTGCATATGTGATTGCCATTTTTGATTGATCTAGTGAATTAAAATACAAGCTAATGTACGTCGATCCACTTAATGATTGAACGAGCATGGGAAAATATGAGAAAAGTTGATGGGAATGGTCAAAAACAAGAAGATTTCTCTTCTTTTGAAGATAAAGGGCACTGAAGCGTACACCTTTCTTTTCTTTGAGGAGCGGGGCCTGAAGTGTTGTCAGCAAACACCATAAAACTTTGAAGAACGAGGCTTGAACCGTTTTGTTCAAACGTCATTGTTTATGTGCATCAGATTTGAATCCCTTAAACCACTGGTTTAGGAGATATCAGTCTTTTCAGCAACCAAACTTTGAGTCTTTCCTTTTTAGGATTACAAGATGTACCTTCACTTAAGTTAAGAGTACATGCATTAACATTAAGAGTTTAATCGCATTCATATGGGTTAGTGATATTACCATTTGAAGCATTTAGATGTTCATTGTCAACTTTGGTTGTGTTATCGGTGAACATCTTTCCAGTAGGTATCCACCTAAGACCAGTAGTCTTGAAAATTCTACACGTCGGTTTCCACCTAAGACAAGATCTAGGAGTGTTTGGTTTCTCATGCACATCGGAAGACTCATTGGGAGAAAACCTATATCCTTTAGAGATCCATCTTTCAGGTTTGTTTACATTAGGTATCCTTTTTGCGGGTTTGATGTTGTTTCTAGACTTAGGGGATTGAACCTTAGCACGAGAATTTACCTCTTTCAGGAATTTTGTTATACAATCATCATGATTAACATTAAAGACACATTTCTGACAAGTTGAGCAAACAAAGTGTTTGGAGTCCGAAAAGGAATTAGAATTCCTAGAGTGATCTACTAGTGATGCACCATTTAACATTTCACGACTACTCTTAGGTATAAGAAAACTCCTAGATGTTGGATTGTTGCTCCTAGGTTTTGGTTTGCTACTATTAGTAGTGTTTTGAAGGCTAGTAGTATGCATCAGACTAGTTTTTGAATTCCTATCTCATTTTTGTGTCTTTTTCTTAGCTTCCTCTAGATAGTAATTATGAGTCATGTCATTTGACCCATATGATTCTTTAGAAGTATTCCTAGATAAGCCAGATGCAATGACATGATGAGGTTTTACAAACCCAGATTCTCTAACTTTAGGCAAATAATGAGGAGTGACTAGTTTTGGCAAAACGTTAATCACATCAACTTGAGAGGCAAACCAAGGTTTTGAAAATTTAGATCGTTTAGACTTAAATGCAGTCGGTTGTCTAACAACTAATTGGTGTCTATGTGGTTGTAAAACTGGTTTCCCCAAGATTGAGGATTTTGCAAACTTAGTATCCATACTAGTTCCTTTTAACTTTCTTAATTTGTTTTTAATGATGCATTCGCAAAAACCTTTTCCTGAATCTGAGCTTTTAAATCAGCATTTTCGACAGACTTTTTATTAATTTGAGAAATTAAAGAGTCACTATTGTCTTTATTCTGAACGCGTGTCTTTTTAATTAAATCATAAAGTTCTTTGTAAGTCTATTTCAAATGCTCATTTTCTTTATGTAATTGCTCATTTGCTGCAAGTAATTTAGCCACACTGTGTTCTAATTCCATGTTAATAGTTTTAATTACATCTACATCATTTTTAACTTTGGCTTCATTACTTGCTTCCTTCACACTTTTAATTTGATTCTTTAAGTTGCAAATTAATGTGGTTTTGACCTGTAGCTGGGCTTTCAAATCATTTATCTCAAAAAATTCACAAAATTCAGGAGCATCCTGGTTTGTTACATGGAAAACTTACATCTTTTTGCTGTATTTCAAGTTTTAGGGAAATACAACGTTTTTCAAGTAGTAAAAACCTATGTGAAAGTTCATTATATGTTTCTTTTTCAATCATTTCTTTTGTTTTGAAAAGCTCGGCTTTAAGCAAAGGACTTTTTACTTGATATTGTTTAGCATCCTGGTCAATCTCTCCTCCCCTATGACTTATATTTGTTGAATCAGAAGTGGTATTACTATCAACCTTTTCCAACAGATATGTGTCATAAATAGGTTCAGATTGCTCAGTATGATGTTGTTCATTAGCAAGGACATTATGTTGAGCAGTCAATTGTACCTCAGCAAATGGCACTTGGTCATTTACTAGTATGATATCTACATCCACAGCATGTGTGATATAAGTCCCTAAACTGCTGCTTGTATCAAGCTTATCTGACTTAGTCCCACTTTATGCTGTAACAACTAAACTAGCATCCAATGCTTTACTCGAATCAACCTTACTCTCTTACGTCTTCATCAGTCTTTTATTCACCCTTCTATCATACTCTCATTTAAGTTGTGCTCTTTCATCAATGGACTTCTTAATAGATTCCATGTGTTGGATCAATGTATCATGGAATTGTCGAACCTCAGTTTGAGTGTATGCTAAAAAGTACTTACATATCATTGGACCATCATCAAAATAATCGAAATAGTCTTGGAAATTGATGAGCAGCTAAAACTGTGTCTTGAGTGCTCTAAAAGCATCCATGGATTCAGTTTCTTGAAATTCTTCTTTGCCAAGTTTCTTTCCTAGTTGATCCAAGTTAAGTAACATTGAGCATGTGAAAGTCTAAACATCTTGTTCAAAGAGTGTCTTAAATGCCTGTTTGAAACTTCCATTGATTTTTAATTTATTGTATGAAAGAACCTGGAGAAATGAATGAAGTATCCGAAAAGATGTCATGCAACTTTCCTTTGTTTTGTGTTGCATTTGATGCAACTCTCGCTCTTGTGAATTAGAATTCAAAGATTTCATTGAAATTCGATGTGTGAAATGAAATTAAGGATCTTAAGTAGATAAAGTTATTGTTGTTGTGGTTTGAGTATGGAAAAAATCATTATTGACGTTAAGGTGCTTGAACTAAATTAACGATAGTTAAAAAACACTTGAAATAAAGACAAACTATGTAATTAATTAAAACATAAAAGGCTAGAGTTGAAAAAGATGTGAAACTAAAGTACAAATAGAAAATGTTATAAATTGAAAGTTGAAAAGTAAAAAATGATTGAAAATAAAAGGTTAAAAATAAAAGTGTTTTAAAGCTTAAGGACTAATAGTAACAAAGTCTATAAACTAAGGGTGAAAAATGAAACTTTTGGAAAAATAAGAGTAAAAATTATAAAATCTAAAATTTAAACAATTATAAAAACTCAATGTACATAAATGTCTCATCTTCTTCATTTCAAAAGTGTTTAACGTAGGTTTTCTTCATTTGATCTTATATTGGTCTCGTTTAGTGATGATTATATAATATAAATACGCTACGATGATGTACTAAGGACCGCGATCATAATGATATAAGTTAAAAGACCCGCAAATAATCGAAACTCAAAACCGAAAAACTGTAAAAACCTGAAACGTTGTCATTTTCGAACCAAACCACTAGCTTAAGAACAAGTTCAAACCGCTGTCTTAAACAAAAAGAGCCAAACCGCTGTCAAGCATATTAGTTTTCTCACCAAACCGCTACCAAGAATGAATTTTGGCAGAGTAACGTTTAGGTGAGCCAAGAAAATTGTTAGGATTAAAAGACTTTTTAAAGCTGTTTGGAAGTTACTGCTGCTAAGGTTAGAGTTACTATTGCTAAGCATAACTTAGTGCTATTAGTGATATTACTGAAAAATATGCTAAGTAGTTAGTACTGCCAGTTACTACTGCTAGTATATATTACTACTGCTAATGGAAGTGAAGACTACTTAGAGACATAAAAGAAATACTACTAAGTAGTTAATACTGCTAGTATAAAAGTTACTACTATTAGTGTAACTTAGTACTGCTAGTATATGTTAGTACTACTTGAGTAAAGTTACAACTGTTAACATAAAGTTAGTACTGCTAGTGTAACTTAGTACTGCTGATGAAGAGTGAAGAAAATATTCTAAGTAGTTACTACTACTTGTACACAGTGAGTGCTACTAGTATAAAAGTTAATGCTGCTGGTTACAACTGCTGAAAGATTACAACTGCTAGAAGAGTTTCTACTATCAGAAGGATAAAGACAAGAGAAAGGATAAAGATGAAGATTGTTTATCAAGATTACTTATGGGATAAGTATGAGATATTTTTGTAAAAGATTCGTATAAGTTATTTGTTTAGAAGATCATGATAACTTGGGAAAGTATTGTAAGCCTCGTAAGAATCCTTGGTGTATAAAAGGAGGTCCTAGGGCATAATGTTTATATAATCCAGATATCTTTTCATTGTTCTGTCAATCTATTTGTAGCTCCAAGGTTTTGTAAACCCTAACACTATTAAGAGTGTTTGTATTATATTGAGGCTGAAAGTTTGGTAAACTGTTTGTTATTAATCTTGTTCATTACAGTTTCATTGAAATTCTTCTTAGTATCATTGACTAGATTTTGCATAGTCTTTGATATTTACAATCAAAGTTTCTATCATAGTTGTTTTGGATTTATTCAATACAACTTAGGCTTATACAAGCTAAGCAAGATCTATTCTATTAGGATCAACAAGTGGTGTCAGAGCTTGTGAGAAGCTTTGAATAAGATGAAACTTTACTACACACAAGATCTACTTTTTCAAGAAGCAATGGATTCTCAATCTACTCAAACCATCAAGCTACCCATACTCTAACCTGGTGAGTATGATCTCTGGAAGATGAGGATAGAGCAGTACCTACAATGCATTGATTACACTCTATGGGAGATCTTAGAAAATAGTAATGCACCAATAGTAACAAAAACTGTTGATGGTAAGGAGACTGTTAGGCTATAAGTGTTGAAGAGAAGGCACAAAGAAAGGCAGAGTTAAAGGCTAGAAGCACTTTGGTGATGGCCTTACCTAATGAGCATCAATTAAATTTCAACACCTATAAGGATGCTAAGACACTGATGCAG